>PVKN010043284.1:0-10282 GCA_004027915.1 Capromys pilorides | reverse complement strand
AAGAGAAAGTAGTTGTATACATAGTCTAGTATTCCATAATCGCAATGGATTACTGGCAGAACTGGCAACGTCAGAAGCTGTTGATTTAAGCCTTTTACAGCTCAGCATACTAATCTAGCTTTACGTTTTATGCCTCATGGTTAAACTTCTGCTGGGTAGTTAAGGGCAAGTTAAAGCAAGACCAGCATAACAAAACATGTAACTTTTGTATCTGAGAGTACATAAATATTGACAAACAAAAATACATGTGGCAAGAAAGCTTCAGGATGGTTGGACACAGGAGATATTTCTACATCATCTCATTAAATACCACTGATTCAATTACATTACACTGAATGCTAATGCTACAACCAAGCCACTTGCTCTTGGGGCAGAAGGAATGGTGCTTTTCAGATGGGGCCAGTTATCCCACACAAGCCTACATTGTGCCCCTCAGAACCTGTCCTTATTAGAGGACTTTATATTCTGTCACTGCACATTCTGCACTTTAAAAATGAAAGTCTGAAAGTTTACAAAGTACACCCAAGAACTCAGACTGCTGGGAAAATTGAAATGAATGGAGATGACAGACTTTTTCATTTAAACTATGACCTCAAAGACCTTTTCACCCCACTGCACTAGGGGTGCAGAGGTACTCTTCTGTGCTACAATGACAGCTTCATGTTCGGTAATACTGGGCAGCTGCTTTTCTTATTTTACTTCATGCAATGGAATTATTCCTGTGAAATTCAACATCACTGTTCCTTCATTTTATAATACAGCAGCCTAGGCAGCTATAGCTTTCACTCCACTTACCATAAAATGTTAGGTGAGAAGAAACTCAATTCTTTAAGATCTGACAGTAACAATACGCCGAGCTTGCTTCTAATGATCATAGCAAAGAACCTTAAAATAATATTTTTCCCCAGCAAGAACAAAATTTCTCCATTTTGTTAGACTTTCATCATCTTCTACACAAGGAAAAAACATACGGGATGTGAGTTCTGCTCAGGATTTTTGACCATTACTCCCAACTTCTAGATGTTTAGGGTGTATTTCCACAATGATTGTTAAACTATTGCCAGCTGAGGTACAATAGTGCCACTGACCACATGCATTGAAAAATAAACTGGATCCAAACTAGTTTCAGAATAGTGAAACTGGGCCGGCGAGATGGTTCAGTGGTCTAAAGCGCCTGCTTAGGAGGGCTCAGGCAACTGCGGGGACTGCAGTTCGATCCCCGGCACCACATGCTGCGCCAGCGCCACCACCAGGGCAGGCTGAGCCAGCCACAAAAATGAATAAATAAACAAACAAACACAACAAGCAAACAAATAAATAAATAAAATTAAAAAAAAAAAAAAAAAGAATAGTGAAACTAATTTCAAACTGGTACAATCACTAACTAGTACAATCAAACTAACTAGTATATCCATGAACTGATAAATGGGTAGAGAAAGTGTGGTACCATGGTATTTACATCTGAGAGAGTACTACTCTGCCATAAAGACAGATATATTTGAGTCATTTAGAGAAAAATGGATGCACCCTGAGATGATAATGTCAAATGAAATGACACACAATCTTGGCATCTTTTACACGAGAAATTCAAAATATAAATAGATTAAAGAACAAAATAAAACCCAGATAATAGGAAACAAGAAGATAGATCTTTTGCAAAAGAAGACCAAGAAACAAGAGAGAGGGAAAAGAAGAGAAGGGGATAAGAAAAAGAACTAAGATGCGTTACGGACCTGTACCCACAATGAATGTAATCATTATGTACTGCAAACACACCCATAAAAAGATCTATATGATACTCACTACCTTCTTCCTAAGAGCTAAATGGACATTACGTAAAAAGTGCTATTTTAGAGCCTGCCAATGGCCTTGCCCCTAGGTGCGCTGAGCTGGCAATTAAGACTGGGCGTGGTGGCGTGTGTTTCTAATTCTAGCACTTGGAAGGCTAAGAACAGGTGTATCACTATGAGTCTGAGAGCTGTGTAGTGAGACTCTGTAGACCCTGTACTGAATACGAAAAAGAAAAAAATTTCATTTACAATTTTAACAGTATTTTTTAACAAGTACTCTGTATAACTCTAAAGTTCATTTAGATGAATAAAATTCAATAACATTTAAGAATTACTTTCTTTTTGTATTTTAGGGAAGGGTCTACAGGGTATTCAGGGTTTCACCACCTGTTTAGAGCCTTCCAAGAGCTGGAATTATAGGCCCTTGCCACCATGTCCAGTGTCAATTGCAGTCTCAGTATGTCCCAGGGGCGGGGCTGGCACATAGGCCCAGGGATTGAACACCCAGCCCCTGTGCCTGCTTGCAGGCACTTTAATCTGCTGAGCTATTTGGCCAGCCCAACAAGAATAACTCAAGCTGAATGCAGAATACATTTTGGGGAAATCAATTCAGTGCCTATTACACAGTCAGATAGTGATAATACGCTGTGTATTTCAAAACAATCATTGGACAAGATTTGAAATATTTTCAACACAAAGAAATAATCAGTGTCTGATGCTGTAGAAATGTTTACCCAGTTTTGGGCATCACAAAACACAAATGTTTATTGCAACAGTCTATGCTATATAAAATATACAATTTTAAAAACAAAAAAGTATAACTAGGCAGAATGAATTATACTTTCAAATATTAAATATATATCAGTGCTAACATCTTGTTTTAAAATTATTCTATTGGCCCTCAAATGGACAGCTTAATATATGACTGAGAAACGAACAGTGGAATATACAAGCATATCGTCACATAATAAAGATGGTGTTCAAAGATAGGAGAAAAGATGATTATTGAGTAAATGATGCTAGAATGGAAGTTCTCAACTTAACTAGCTTAAAAAGTCCAATGAACAATATATACGCACATAAAATAGATAACAGTAAAATGTAAGAAAACAAATCAACAGGCTATCAGGAGAAAATATTAGAAAATGTATTTCCAGAAGAAGGAATTTCTGAGGATAAAGAACTTAAGGATTAAATAAATGAAAATAAAATGTTAACAAGGGCATTGTAAAGTTAAATGATTATTAAACAATAATCAAACTAAATTATAAATATGGGAAGCAAAATGAAAATGTAAAACATAAGCTAGGAGATGGATGTAGGGTTATACTGTAATCCAACCTTTGGGAGGCTGAGGTGGACTGCTACAAGTTCAAGGCCATCCTGAGCTACAAAGTGAGTTCAAGACCAGCCTGGACTACATAACAAAAACCTGTCTCCCCTCTTTCCCAAAAAAGTTAGGAAATGTGTCCATAACAATATAATATATTTAATATGTAAATAATGTATTTAAAAATTTTGAACCCACAAAGCTATAATAAAGAGTCAAAGAAGGGATAAAAAAATACAAATTACTAACACACACACACACACACACACATATATATATATATATGTAGATATAAATATATATATATATATATGTAGATGTACATATATATATATATATATATATATATATATATATATTTAATGTATCTAGTACAGGGCTTACAGGGTCTCAGTACACAGGTTGGATTCATAGTGATCCTCCTGCTTTCAGCCTCCCAAGTGCTGGGATTATAGGCATGCTACCACACCCAGTCTTATGTTCAATATTATCAGCAATCAAAAAATGTTAATTAAAATAATGAGATCCGGGGCCGGCGAGATGGTTCAGTGGTCTAAAGTGCCTGTGTAGGAAGGCTCAGGCAACTGCAGAGCCTGCGGTTCGATTCCCGGCACCACATGCTGCGCCAGCGCCACCACCAGGGCAGGCTGAGCCAGCCACAAAATAAACAAATAAAGAAACAAACAAACACAACAAGCAAACAAAATAAATAAATAAAAAAATTAAAAAAAAAAAATAATGAGATCCATTTTAGCCTATCAAAAAGTTTTTTTAAAAAAACAAAGCCTAGTTTTGGCAAATGAGTGGCAAAATAGGTATAACGCATGTTTGGGAGATTGCAAATGAAAACCACTTTTGTGCAAAGCTCTTGTTCTGTAATCAGATGCCTCTCTCTCTTCTACCCCACAAATACCTGAATGCCCAGTAGCTGCTCACCTATCATAGGACATGGTCTTCATCTTCACAAAAATTATTTTGAAAAGAGATTTTAATCAGGTAATTGCCTACACAACTAACCATTTGATTTTAACTGTTCTAAGTAGTGCTAAGAAATACAAGGCGTGTCATACCTGGTGACACACACCTACGTTCCTAGCTACTCATGGAGCTGAGGCAGGAAGATCACAAGTTCAAGGCCAACTTGAACAATATAATGAGAGTAGAGCAATATAATGAGAACCTATCTGAAAATAATAAAAAGGGTTGGTAGTATTGCTGAGTGATCCCTGGGTTGAACTGCCAGTGCTTTCAGGAGAAAGAGGGAAGAGAGGGGAGGAGGGGAGAAAAGGAGAGAAGAAGAGGGAAGAGGAGAAGTGGAGGGGAGGAGCAAAGGGGATGAATATGAAGTGTTCTGACAGAGTTTGATTGCCACAAATAATTTAGGGATAGGAAGAAGCCACAATGACAGGATAAAAGGTCATTTAAGCCAAAAGGAAAGAGAATTATTAATAAGGTAAAGGTCAGGAAAGAAAAATGTGGAAAAGAAAAGAATGGCTAGGCACAGGGAACTAGATGCACAAAGGCTCTGGGGGAGAAAGTGGCAAATTCTTGGAAATACAGAAATTAAAAATGGCCTGAGCTCAGCAAAATTAAGCTGAAGGTTTCATTCCAAACATTTGGTCTTTAGCCTAAAAGTAAAGGGGAGCCATGAAATGGTTTGAAGCTGAGATGAGATTACATTTGTGTTTTACAAATTGTCTCTGGTTACCATCTGAGGAATGGCAAGAGAAGGCAGGGAGTAGAGCCTAGAACTAGGGACAAGTTCACAGTAGCTGTGCAGGTGTGACAGAGTGGGTAATGCTTACTAGAGGCCACTGAGAGACGGATAGGAAGGTGGCCACTGGCCACTTAGGATCTAGGTTACAGGACACCAGAACCATAGGACAATCAGAAAGATTGGGGTGGAGAGCTGCACAAAAGCACTGTTTTTGAGGATAACTGATGGACGCCCTTTGAAACCATACTAGGAAAATCAGCAACCTAGACAGGACTGTAAGGATGTTCACTACAGTAGTATTATAAATTTAAAACTTATAAGCAACCTAACAGAATTCTAAAATAAATTTTGACACTGCCATACAAAAGAATGTTAGGTAGCAATTAAGTCACATTTAATGTCAAGACAGTGGTTCAGAGTATGTAAGTAAAAAGCAGGCTGTAAAACTTAATGTATCTTTAAAAAAAATATAAGAAGGGCTATATGGATATACATCAAAGTGTAATTAGTGATTATCTCTGGTTAGTTGGAAAGGTATTCTAAAATTTCTGTGGTTCTTTTCATGTTTTCAAGTTTTTTTCTGAAGTAGTATTTGTTCAGTACTTATGAAGTAGGCACTAAACTATACTATGCATAAGAAATCATTTACTTTTGAAAATAATTCTAATATACAGAAAAGTTGATTGACTTGCCTGAATTTACACAGCAAGCTCACATTTAAACCCATGCACACTGACCTGAGTATCAGCTCTCTTACACTATTATTCTATACTGACACTGGAAGTTTTATTTTATACTTAGTGAAATAGCTTCTTTTGTTTTTCCTTTTTTCTGGAGACAAGATCTTGCCATATACGGTTCAGGATGGTCTTGAAATCCTGACATAATCCCAAGCTGGCCTTCCACTTGCAGTGATCTTCCTGCCTCAGCATTCCAAGTGCTGGGATTATAGGTATGTGTCACTGTGCCCAGCAACAATTTTTAAAAAACAAATTACCAAAATAATCTATATAACAGGAGAAAATATTTGCTATTCATATATCTGATAATGATCTAAAATCTGTAACATATAAAGAACTCCTACAATGCAACATCAAAAAAACAACCAATTAGGGAAGGAATAAAAAATCTAAATGGTCAATTCTGTTGACCAAAATATCCATGAATAAATGATCAACATTATTAGTTTTAAGAGAAATACAGATCAGAACTCCAATGTGAAGAAAACATGCACTTCAATAGCTTTAATAACAATGTACGATAGTCTCTCCCTATTTTGTGGGTTTTCAAAATATATTAATCTAAATTATTTATTGAGGATTTTTTGCAATATCATGGGATTTTGCAGTACCACATAATGTAGTGTGGTGCTAAAGTTATGTAGGCTTAAGAGTTTAGAAAATGGTTAAGGATATTAGAAGTGTTTGTAAAAGTGTGGGGAAGGTTTGTAAGTCTGTGGGAAGGGTTTGTAAAGCCTTAAAATATATAAATACTAAAAGAAATACAATGTTGCTACTTTGCTGATTTTCACTTATTGCGGGGGTGGAGGGTGTCTGGAATATAACCTCCACGATAAGTGAGTGACCACTGTAATGAGGTGCAGCTACTTTGGAAAACAGTTTTGCAGTCTCTCGAAATGTCAAATATACAGTTGTCACATCTTATGGTTTAGACCTAAACCTGTGGAAGTCTCATGTGGTCAGAGACAGGGTTTCTGGGCAGTGACTATAGCATGGGCGCACTCATCAGTGGTTGGTCCATGCACGAGTTCACAAGTGAATGTGCTGTTAGGAACTGGAGGCTGGGTGGAAGAGGCATCACTAAGGGTGTGTCTCTGAAAGCTCTCTCTGTCTCTGTCTCTGTCTTGCTCCCTCTCTATCTTCTTTCCTCTCTCTCCCTATCCTCTTTCCCCCTCCCCCTCCTCTTCTCCCCTTTTCTCTTTTCCCCCTCCCTCCCTCTCTCTGTCCCTTTCAGCTTTCTCTGCTTCCTGTTGCTATGGGTGGGGCTGCTTTCCTCTGGCAGGCCCTCCTACGCAGACCCTTCTATCATGCTGTTTCTACTTGATGCCAGCTGGCCACAGACTGAATCCTCTGAAACCACAAGCCAAACGCACTTCTTTTTTAAGTTGCAGGTGTCAAGTATTTTGTCTCAGTGATAGGAAGGTGACCAATATACCTTATGACTTAGCAATTTTATTCCTAGTTATATGCTGTAGGACAGAGTGGTAATAACTCAACTGTTCATCAACTGATGAATGGCTACACAAAATGTATGTTTATACATTACAATATTATTTAACAATCAAGAGAAATGAAATACTGATCATATAGGTTGTATGCCCCTTATATGAAATGCTTGTGACTACAAGTATTGATAATTTTGGATTTTGGAATGTTTGCATGTATATAATGAAAAATCCTGAGAAGGAGACCCAAGCCTAAATATGAAATTCATTTATGTCTCATTACATCTAACCTGCATTTTGACTATGAATATCATGTGAGGTCGGGTGTAGAATTTCAAGCACCATGACAGTACTCAAACAGACTTTGGCGATGTCTTGGTTACATTTCTCTCATTGTTGGGAAAAATACCCAATACCCAGAATTAAGGAAGGAAAAGTTTATTTGCTCACAATTTGTGAAAGTTTCAATTCGTACTCAGCTGACTCCAAGGCAAAGAGGCACATGGCAGAGGGTAGCAGTTCATGGCAGTGAAAAACAGCAAAACAACAAGAACAAAAAGGGAGCAACAGCAGCAGAGGCAGAGAGCAAGCCTCTCTCCCTCCCTTATATTGCATTCAGGCTGTCTGTGCCAGGCTGGGTATAGCACTCACACCCATAATCCCAGCATTAGATCATGACTTAATCATAAACTCTAGAAGTCCACCCAGGGCCACAAGAGGCTTTTGGGAGACAACTAGACACAAACCATAAGAAGAGAATTCAGGATTTCAGATTTACAGTTTAGGTATGTTCATTTTTTGGGGGGGGTGTTCAATTTGTACTGCTACATGAATAACCCTTGAAGATGCAGTAAGTAAAAGAAACTATACCCCAAAAATCAACAATTGTATGATGTTATTTATGTAAGTCCTGAGTAGGTAAACTGAGAGACAGAAAGGAGACTGGGGCTACAGGAAAGCACAATGGAAAGTGACTGCTTCCAGGGCACTGCCTTCCCATGGGACAATGAAGATGCTCTATAATTACACTGTATGTGATGGTTGTACAGCTTTGTGAAAATACTAACAGTCACCAAAGTATATACTTGCAAAATGGTTAAAATGAAGAATTTTTATATGAATTCTATGTAAATTTTATTCAAATTATTAAGAAGATCAAGTTATTTTTTCTAAAGAGTAGTTTTTCAACATAAGCAGCTTTTTAAAACTTTTTCTTTCATGGTTAAGTATTAACGTGAAAATGTCAAATTACTATGTGTCTTTTGTTCAACAGAATGGCAACAGTACCTCGAAAAGTGGTAAGCAGATTAATAAATCACTAAATATAGATCACTCAGAACAGGCCTGTGACAACAGCTCTCAAACTATGTTAGTTAATGCTAGTGTCATACATGGAGACCTGCCAGGATATAAAAATGTAATGATTCCTATTTCTCTCCAAATTAGTTTCTCATGACACTTCAAAAAGCAGATTTAGTTTTGTAAAATCAAGAAGGAAAAAAAAAATCTGCATTCTTGTGATCTTCGTGTTACTGAGGAAAGTCTAGTACTCAATTTTAAAAACAATAAACAGTTTGGTCTGTGATTAGAATGAAATTTCCAGGTACAGTTATCCTGCTAGATCAGTCAGAGAAATCCAAAAGGATTCTAGACATCAAGACGAACTCCATGAGCTATGCAACAAAGTCAACATAAGACAAAGAAGCTAGAAGAAAAGCTGGAGAATTTTCTAGCTCCTCCTGAGCCATTAATAGACATTTATAAACCACTTCACCATGAAACTCAAAACTCTTTTTTTTTTTTTGTCTTTTTGAGACAGAGTCTCACTATGCAGTTCAGGATGGCCTTGAGCTCACTTTTGTAGCCCAGGCTGGCCTCAACCTCCCACCAATCCTCCTGCCTCAGCCTCCCAAGTGCTGGGATTACAGGCATGCGCCACCACACCTGGCTCTGAAACTTTTGAGTTTCTGGATCTTACCCACATTGTAAGACACCTGCAACACCAGACAAGGCTTATAAATTCCATATGATCAGAAACATCATTGTGCTGGACACAGTAGTGCACATCTGTAATCTCAACACTATGAGGGTAAGGCAGGAAGACTGCTATGAGTTGGAGGCCAGCCTGGACTACACAGTGAGTTCAGGGGCAGCTTAACTTATGCAGCAAGACCCTGTCTGGAAAAAAAAGAAAGAAAATAATAGAAAAAAAACATTGTTTCTTCCCCTTATTAACTAAACTATAGAGCTAATGTAATCACTTGATCTGACAATAGGGCAAAGCCCCCAAAATATTAGTATGCATGAGAGAAAAGGGAGCAGACAGAACAAACAAATTTAAGAGAATAAAAAACCAGCCAGGCATTTGGGATATAGAGGCAGCAGGATGGCTAGAGCCCAAAAGAGAGAGAAAGAGAACACACTGAGCGAGGGAACAGCTCCATCCAAAGCAGTCCTTGCCTAGCATGTGCAAGCCACTGGCCTTGAGCCCCAGAAACAACAGAAAAGGCTGCTTTATCCATATTTCATGCTTGTTAAATGTAATACAGCTCAAGCAGCTGCTAAAATGACACCAAACACTAAGCCTGAAGTTACTAATAAAAGACAGGAGGACATGTTCCAAATCACTCACAAGTGGAAGGAACTACGAGCTTGTGAAACTAGCTACTAGACTGCAGTAGTGCTAGTGTAGTCACACTGCAGAGTTCTAGTGCTGGGTTGTGTTGTTCTTTTTCAGTCACACGGCAACATATGAATAGCATATTAACAAATATTTATAAGATTTACCACTTTAAATGAATCTCAGTGTGGCAGTGTACATACATATATACGTTACATAAAAAATGTTTTATATGAGGATTTAAACTATAGGCTGTTGAGTCTAAAACACACACACACACACACACACACACACACAGATCAAAACTCCAAATATTTCAGGAAGATTTTCTTTTCTGTACAATGAAAGATCAAAATGAAGATTAGAAGAAAAAATCTCCCAAGATAGGAAAGCACCACTGAGAAACGGGCAGCCACTGAGCAGCAGTTAGTGTGGTGTCCTCCAGCCTCACCTGTGTGTGTGCTCTTCCTCCCCATTCTGAATCGGATCTGCTTGCCCCGAAGGACCTCAGAAAGGTGCTCGGCAGTCCAGTGCCGCGATGGCCAGTCAGAAACCATATTGCAGAAGACTGCAGGTTGCTGTAAAGACATTATAATGTCTTTCGCTTTCTCTGGTGTAAAAGGTTTGACGTATTCACCTA
>PVKN010043283.1:0-10261 GCA_004027915.1 Capromys pilorides | reverse complement strand
TCAGTTTTCCCCAAAGTAATTCAGAGACTTGCATCAACTTTAACTAATATTTCAGAAGATTTTCTCACCTTTCTTCCTCCTTCCCCATCTCTTTCTTTTTTAAATTACTTTTAATAAGAAATAATAATGTGACAGTTTCAAAACACATAGTAGTACATTCCCAGTAACTCATACAATGCATATTGTTGTCCTCATAGTAGTTATTTAGAGCACAGGATGCAGACATGATAATTGTTCTAATCATTATTGACACAAAAATTTCTTCTCATTGAACTAAGAGAAAGTAGTTGTATACATAGTCCAATATTCCATAATTGTAGTGGGTTATTGGCAGAACTGGCAATGTTGGAAGCTATTGATTTAAGCTTTTCTCTACCTCTCTTATTTTGGACACTGACAAGCTGATGGTAAAACTCATTAGGAAATGCACAGCCTACAAGAGCCAAGGCAACTTAAAGTAGGACAACAGAGCCTGGATGAGCTAGGAGATGAGGGTTGGGGCAAAGGGCTTAAAACTAAAGGTGGTCAGTGTCAAGGGTCATAAAAACCTGAAGGACATGCATAGAACTCCATAAGAAGTACCAGCCAGAAAGCAATAATTTCATTCCCTCATTTGAACCTGGTGCTGCTTGCAGGACCAATCAGAAAAGGCTATTTTCAGTTGTTCAGTTACGTCTACTGGGAAGCCAAGCACATCTGTCCATAGGGCAGTTTAAATCTGGCACTGGAATTGGGTGAGACGACTATCCCAATCCCTTATTTACTTGAAGGAGAGGCCAGTCCAGGAGTTTGGGATACAAAAGACACCTTTCCATTATTTTCCAGGCTACTACGAGACTAATCAGCCTCCCACTCTCACCCTGGAAATTTATGTCTTCCATGTTTAATAAATGTGCACCTTCACTACCTTGTCCAATTCTTTGTTCAGGGCACAGAGAACCTGGAAAGAATCCCCCCAGAACCCAGCATCCATAGCAAGGTGGCACGTGCTATCTGATGTGGAAACCTGCTGTAAAACTATGGTACAGCACAGGATGGATGGCAATGCAGCTGAATAGAGTCTAAGCACAAATATGCACCACTTGGCTCACCTGATTTATGGCAAAGTGACACTGGTGTGGAGTAGGGAAAGGAAGCACTTTACAATAAACAGGGCTGGTTCATGCAGATACCTTCAAGGAAAAAAATATCTTGACATCTACCTCACATTATAGATTTTTTTAATTTCAGAACTGGGAGTTGAACTCAGGACGCTGTGCTTGCCAGGCAGGCACTTATTCTACTGAGCTACCTCCCCAGCCTACCTCACATTATAAATGAAAATCAATCCCAGTTGAATTATAGATATAGCTGTAAGTGATAAATCAATACAACAATTAGAGGAAATTATAAAAGAATATGTTTATGACCCTGATATAGACAAATGTTTCTTAAAGAAGATACAGAAACTCCCAACCACAAAAGCAAATGTTGATAAACTGAGCTATATTGAAATTCAGTACTCAGGGTAATGAGATAGCTCAGTGGTCTAAAGTGCCTGCTTAGGCAACTGCAGGGACCATGGTTCGATCCCTGGCACCACATGCTGTGCTAGCCCCACCCCAAGGGCAGGCTGAGCCTGGCATAATATAAATAAACAAAGTTTTTTTAAATGAAATTCAGTTCTTCTGTAAGCAAAAGATCATGATAATAGTGAAAAGGCAACCCACAAAGAAGTGGGAGACAGTCAAACTATAAACATTTGCCAAAGGACTTCTATCCACACTATATAAAGAATTCCTAAAAATCAATAAAAAAACAAAACTCTCAATATAAAATGAGAAAAAGATTTAAACAAAGTCTCTGCACAAAACTGTACAAAAAAGTGAGATACAAATGGTCAATAAATATGAGTAAATTCTCACCTTCAGTGATCAGCAGAGACTATAAAATCCAACAGCACACTTGCATTCACAGATGAGTGAATCAGTCAGCCAGTATTTGGAGTGGGGGGCTTAGGGTGGAAGTCAGAGTGAATTTCTCACAGAAGGGGGTTGCTATGGTTTGTGTCTAGCTGTCCCCACAAAGTCTCATGTGGTCATAGGTAGGGTTTTTCAGAAGTGGCTGGATCTAGAGTGTGATGCTGGGATCACGGTGTGATTACTAAAATAGTCCACTGATTGGTTTGACACAGTTGTGAAAGTGGATATGGGAAAGTCTCCCATGGGTGTGAGTGTTACCTACCCTGAGAATGAGTAGGCTGGACAAAATGTAAGGGACAAAAAAAGGGTCGTTGCTTCACCTTTGCTGCTTGCTATTTTGCTGCCTTCTGCCTACTAGGAACTGCTTCTCCTCTGTGATGCCCCTTTGCCGTGCTGTCCTGCTTGGACTGAACCTCTGTAGAGTGTGAGCTGAAATAAACCTTTCCTCTTTTAGCTTTAGGCGTTGGGTACTTTTTCTCTGCAATGAAGAGAAACTAATTAAGACAGCAGCATTAGCGCTCCATCTCAAAGGAAGAGTAGGGAGTCTCTAGGCAGGAAAGAAGAAAGTGACTGTTCCTGGAAATAAGAACCACGAAGAGGATTAGGGTATAAAAGGACATTGTAAACCCATGAATTGGGAAGAAATTTTACCTGACTGTCCCTCAGACGAAGGACTTCTGTCTAGAACATATAAAGAATTTTTAAAAATCAGGCTCCCAAAATTCAAAAGCCCAATCATAGAATGGACATCTGAGATGAACATATACTTTTCAGATAAAGAAATTCAAATGGCAAATAAATATATGGAAAAAGTTCAGGAACCAGGCATGGTGACACATGCCTGCAATCCCAGGTCTTGGGAGATGGAGACAGGAGGGTAACTGCAAAGTCAAGATCAGTCTGGGAGCTATAAAAATAAGCACAAGACCAGCCCAAACTGCAAATGAGATCCTGTCTCAAAAGAGAAGAAAAAAGTTTAACATCATTGGTCATTCAAGAAATACAAATTAAAATAACACTGAGATTCCATCTCACCCCAGAAAAAAATGGCTATGATCAAGAAGTCAATCAGTAACAAATGCTGGAGGAGCTTAGGGAAAAAAGAACCATACTGTTGGTTGGAGTGCAGACTGGCAAAAACAAGGTGGAAATCAGTTTGGAGATTCCTCAAAAAGCTAGGATTGGAGATCCCACTCAAGCCAGCTATTCCTCTCCTGGGTATTATTTTTCCAGAACTGAAAATATCATAGCATAACGATATATGCGCACCCATGTTTATAGCAGCACAACTTGTCATAGTTAAATCTTGGAAGCAACCCAAATGTCCATCAACTGAGAAATGGATAAAAAAAGATATGGTGTTTTTATACAATGGATTATTAATCAGCTACAGAAAAAGATAGATTCAAGGCTTTTACAGGTAAGCAGATGCAACTAGAGACCATATTCTTAAGTGGACTAAGTCAGACCATCATGTGTGAACATCATACTGTCTTGCTAGTGTAAGGACCTGAAAGAGAAAATAAAATCTGAAAGGCAAAATAGATATTGGGAAAGAGAAATAACCTTTTCAAAGGGAAGGAATACCTGGGAAGAGAAAAAGGAGAAAAGGGAGGGAGAGAAAGAGAGAAAAAACAAGAAAAAGAAATATACATATATATATATATATATATATATATATATATATATATATGTATATGTATATATATATGTATATGTGTATATATATATGTATGTATATATACAGAATAGCTTGGATAATTGTACTGCTGATTGCTCTGGTCAGTTTAAAGGAGCAGATAATGCTTAAGTCTCCTCTCTCTTTCTCTCACTCTCTCTCTCTCTCTCTCCAGTTCTGCATGCTTATATTTGGTAATCTGAATTAATTCGAAGACAACAATATGCACTCTTAACAACCATTGTTGATTTCCTATTGTTTTGTTTAGTGAAATTCTGTATAGTTTCTAACTTTTTAAATTTTTTTTAAATGAAATTTTTTTTAAAATTTTATTTATTTGTTTGCTTGTTGTGTTCGTTTGTTTATTTATTTATTTTGTGGCTGGCTCAGCTTGCCCTGGTGGTGGGGCTGGCGCAGCATGTGGTGCCGGGGATCGAACTGCAGTCCTTGCAGTTGCCTGAGTTTTCCTAAGCAGGTGCTTTAGACCACTGAACCATCTCGCCACCCCATAATTTTTTAAATTTTTATGCTCCTTAAAAAAGAAAAATAAAAAATAGAAAAAGGGGTATTGTAAACAAAGGGAAAAATGGGCCAAGCAGCAGAAGGCAATATGCGATCTTTCTATGAGCCCCATGTGCTTCGATGATGAACCTTCATGAATGCCCAGGGAGTCTGGATTGAGTAAAGCAGCCAAATGCCGGAACTAGCGGTATGAATCCCACTGAGTGAGGCCACTTTTAAAAGGTGCACTGTCTTTCAGGTTCTGCGAGCTCCACTGCCCCGGCTCTCCATGCACCCTTTGGCCATGTTAACTGCGCCCAAAGCAGTAGAATATGCCCGCAAGCAGAGTAAGCTTATTTACTTCCAACTGCCTAGAGAAACGTAAGCAAAATTATGGGATGGGCCACAAGGAATGTTCATACTGTGATGATGGTTAGATTTCTGTCCAGGTGAATCAAGAAGAAAGTAGAAGCGTTTATGACCTGATTTTCCACCTCTTCATTACATACCAAGGTTATAGTCCTATTTTTACAGATCTTTTGGTAGTGAGAGCAAAGTAGTCCAGAAGGGAAGATCTAAAACGGTGAGAGAGGACATTTTTAAAAAACTTTTATACTCAGATATGGTTTGCACGTGTCTGTAGGTGTCACGCTAAGAAGGGGAGCAACGCATAGAACAGCCAGGAGCAGTTCTACAAAGGAAGCAAATGCCACAGAATGGAAATCACCGAAAAGATTTTCATACACACTGCCGAAGAACAAAGTGGATTGGAAAACCTCAAGTGGACCAACAGCTAGCAGGTGTTTTGAGAGAACTGTATTTATCTTGTGATTGGAATTCAAGTTCCCAGGCCCAGCATAGTGGTGAACCCCTGTAATCCCAGCCCTTGAGAGGCTGAGGTTGAAGGATCACTTCACATTCAAGGCCAGCCTTGTGCTACAAAGCAAGACCCTGCCTGAAAGAAAGAAAACACACATGCACACACACGCACATGCACACACACATACTAGTAAGGGTGATGGTACCTACAGTTGTTGTGATGATCGGCTGAGACAAAGGTTAAGTGTTTGAAGCAGTGTTGAGGACTATATAAACCTTAAATAAATATTAGCTATGATTATCTTTTCAGCATTTGAGAAGTACTATTCATAAGTTTATTGGCTGTCACTCTGTTGATTCAAGTAAGTATACTGAGGGGATTTGTATTAATATCCACATCTCAGATGTTCCTATTCTTGGCCCCCCTCTTATCAGCAAGAATCTTTATCATTTCCTGCTTGGCATCTCCATTGCTCCTGACTTGTCTTCTTTTTTTTTTTTTTGCGGTACTGGGGATCGAACTCATGACCTTGCACTTGCCAGTCAGGCACTTGTGCCACAGAGCTATCTCCCCAGCCCCTGACTTGTCTTCTTGATTCCCAAGTTTTATGCTGCAGGGTTCAGATGGTTAGAGATGTAAAGGGCTGGGGGGAAAGTAGAAAGCAAGAAGTTTCTTTCTTCTTCCAGTTCTAAGTTCTCAATCTTAATGTGCAAAGTGAAAACAAAATGTAAACATAAGTTAGGGAGATTCAGTTTATCAATATTATAAAAGCTGAGAGGACAGAGAGTCAGAGAAATGGTCTGCGCTGGGCGTCTGGGACCTTTCAGAGCTAGGCTGAAAGAGAGACTTAATAGAGGTTGGGGTGCTGCAAAATAGGAAAGGCAAGGGGGGGTTTAAGAAAAGATACTCTCTTGAGCCATGGATTGGGTTTGGTTGCTGTGCTGTGCATCTTCTAAATGTGAATTAGAATCTAAAAGACCACCTGGGTCTCAGGATTTATTCAGCTTGCAGAGGTAAACCACTGGTGGGCTAGAAGTATAACCTGTCCTACAGTAAGAGCTGCCTTAGGAGCTGCCTGGATTCTTAGGCTGTATCAGGGCTCTCATACAATTTTCTAAAAACAGAATGATCGCACTGCCGAGAAGCCATCACCAAACTCAGTTTTCTTTCAAAGGTATTTGTTAGGAGGTTTAAGGGCTTAGGGTTTACAGGACCATATTTTTGTTTTTGAAGAACTTTTAAGTATGAGGTCATTTTTATGTGCATAGAGAGACATTAAACATTAGATAGCAAAACAAAACAATGAATAAGAACTCCAGAAACGCACAACGACACACACAAATACACAACTCTGATAGTCTAGACCAAACTTAATCATTCAAAAATAGATTTCTGAAGCAGGAGGTCACAGACTTCCATAATGAGAACCTAGCCTCAACATGCTCAATTGTAAGTCATTCTGAAGATACAATTTTATTCCATATCTTTTCTTCCATCAGCATTGGTGATTGCTGGCTTTGTGGTGAAAGCAGATTTTTGTTTCCTTCTTATTTCCCACACGTATATAAAGTGCTTGGCAGGCAACAGAGATGGTTAGTGAGCTGGCGGTGAGTGGCTGCAAGGAGGCAGCTGTGTGCTCGTCTACACTGATGGAGTTCTGTGTCCAGGCATCAGCCATTTCTGTGGCCAGCGGCTGTTTGTAAGCTGCGGGGCATCAGAAGAGCAATGTCTAATTTGCAGCAGACCCTGGTTCTGAGATGAATCCTTCCATGAAGTCCCCTTCTTTGTTCTCAAGCAACAGAAAATCCATTTGTGTTTTTTCTTTCCATACTTTATTCTTTGTGTAATTTAGGAATTTTTTTCTAACTCCTGAATAATGTATCTTTTAAACTAGATAAAAAGATAACAATAACACATACTTATAAATAAACATTTCAAACCACACAGAAAAGGTAAAGTGAAAAGTCAAATAATCATCTCGTCACATTCCATTTCTTTTTTTTTTTAAAAAAATTTTTTTTTATTTATTTATTTGTTTGTTTGCTTGTTGTGTTTGTTTGTTTCTTTATTTATTCATTTTGTGGCTGGCTCAGCCTGCCCTGGTGGTGGCGCTGGCGCAGCATGTGGTGCCGGGGATCGAACTGCAGTCCCCGCAGTTGCCTGAGCCCTCCTAAGCAGGCGCTTTAGACTACTGAACCATCTCGCTGGCCCCTGTCACATTCCATTTCTACTCTCATAAATAACTTCCTTTTTTTGACTGGCTCAGGCTGCTTTAAGGGCAGGTATTGTGCGGCTTGTGGAGCTGGGGATTGAACTGTGGTCCCCTGCGCCTGACTGAGTTTGCTCAAGCAGTGCTTTAAACAACTGAGCTAACCTGCAAGCCCCCAATAACTACTGTTAATATGCCTTGTGATAGCAGATATCTGCAATACATAGAAATATGCAAATATATGTCTCGCCAATCTGTTAGACTTCTTTCATACTACAGAAATATTTTATGAAGTAGATACAAAATATGCTTTTATCATTTGTTGTTTGAGAATACTTTTCATTTTATATATTTAGGATTCTCAGAATTTCCTTTATGGCCTATGGATATTAGATCATGTTTTGTTGGATGAAAAATAGGTCATTTAACCTGAAGATAAAACAATGCCCTATTCAGAATTTTCTGCTTATTTCTAGCCACTAAATTTCTTCATATACTTAGAGAAGTGGAAACTTCTAAAACTCCAAACATTCTGGGAAAGAGTTTTAAAGATCTCTCTTTTTTTATTGTATTTGTAGCAGTATTCTTTTACTAGACGATTACACTACGTGTAATATCACTGCCTAGGAAAGTGTTAGTTCTGTGAACATTGCAAGAAATGAATTTGGAATGGACAGGTCAGTACCAAAGAGTTTAATGACAACATTGTTGAATTCTGGCTCCTTGCTTAATAGCTTAGGTGAATTGCTTAATCTCTTTCTGCTTTATTTTCTTTATAAAACAGCCTACCTCATCGGGTTATTACAAGACTAACAGTAATGTATGAGGCCTGAGAGAGTTAGTTTTGGGGGGGCTTTCTGGGTTTAGTTTTGTTTTGTTTAGATTTTGAGACAAGGTCTCACTGTACAGTTCAGGCTGACTCTGAATTAATTACATAGCTCAGGCTGGCCTCAAACTTAGGGCAGTCCTCCTGCCTCACTCTCCTGTGGCTTGGATTACAGGCATGCACCACCATAACTGGTTGGCAGTATGTATAAATTTAAATCCATGTATGCAAAATTCAAAATAACACATTATAAGCACAATATATAGCTACTAAGGAGCTTTTAAAATATTTATGTAGGGTAAGGTTAGTCAAAAGCAATATAGCTTTTATTATTTACTTTTGTGTTTGAAAATAGTTTCAAGCTTACAGAAAAGCTTCAAACTTAAAAGTTGCAAGAATGTTACAAGAATTCCTGTACTGCTGAATTCATGAATTGCTAGTGCTTTGTCCCTTACGCTTTTACCATTTTCTCTGTCTCTTTAAGCATGTGTACATGTAGACATACAATCTTTTTGAACCATCACAACTTTTACATACTCTTTCATTTTAACCTGTATTCTTCAGCTTATATTTTCTAAGAACAAAGAAAGTCATTCATTACATAAGTACAATCATCAATTTAAAAATATCTAACAGATGTACTTTTATCTGACCTACCATCTACATAGAAATGTTGTCAATTGACTCAAAATGTCCTTTTTAAGCATTTCTTCCTTCTACACAGGATCCAGCATGATGTCACATACTACATTTAGTTGAGAAACATATCCAAATTTTTCAAAATCTTCCCATAAAAATTGTTTTATACCTACACTTACATAATCCATCTTTGTCAGCTAGTTTTTTATATTTGACGGTAACTTTCTATACACTGAAATCTACTACATGTGCCCTGTTGTCTTGATGTATCTTATACTAAAATCATCCTTTCATTCTGCAGGTCACTTAGAAACTTGGACTTGTACCATGGATCCTAGTAACACAACCTCTGGCAGCAGACAAAAGACATCATCTTCAAACTATAGCTTTTGCAGTGCATTTTTCTTTATAGTGGGCTTTTCATGCAAATGGCATTGAATGCTATTTTTAATGTTATTTTCTTCTACTAGATGTATTTACAGATGTATTTATGTTTTTAGTAAAAGGAAAAGAGTGTATCTTCTGCTACTTCATGGTGACCAGAACATTGATAGAAAATTTAGAGAGTTTATAACATTTCTATGTCAGAGCAGGCAGACTGGCTTTGCAGCAGATTCCACAAGTGGGGAGCATTCAGGATTCCATAGTGGGGGAGTAGGGGACAGTTTTCCCCAATTGTAAACTAAAATAAAATTAATTTGCCACCGATTGCCTTTACTATGTTCCCGAATGGAAAGTATTTAAATCATTTCAATAAAGCATTAAAAGAAAAATAGTTGCAAGCTTTCTCTCTGTAGAATGCGACTATTAGGAAGAGAAAATTTTCTACTCTTTCAGTGGCTTTTCAAATGCTGACTAGGCACTTGCGGTAGCCTGCCTGTGTTTGTGATAACAATTTGATCTAATGAATGTCAAGGAGGGCTCACACCATTCTTCAGGCTTGACGTCTTTCTGCAGAGCATTTTCAGTAGTGTGTGAAAACACAAGTGGGTTTATTGACCACTGCTGAAAATAGTGATGCTGGGCTGTGGTCATACAGTCTCTTCTACACAGGTACCCGAGATTTACTAGGAAACGTGAAGATTTACTAAGAAAAGAAGGAGATTGGTAATCTGTGCTCCTTGCCAGCTGCCTAGGGCTGGTCCAGGTTTTATCTAGCTCTGTCATTATGGAAAAAGTTTGCCTTTGTGGCCCTTGTCATCTCTTGATTTACGATCTACACATTTGCTGTAAGTGCTGCCTGAGGACTTTCACAAGTAGCACTGTGAATATGTTGCTTCCTATAAGTGAGTGTCGTTTTGGAGTCCCCCATGGGTCTGAGGCATATAGGTTTTTTATTTCATCTTCCTACATATACATGGGAAGGGATGACCAAATAAACCAGAGTTTTGTAGGGTCCTCTACCTGAACAGCTAAGGGGTGATTCCAAATCAATAGGACAGCAACCATGGAGAAAGCTCTTTGGGCAGACATGCTGGCTCCATGGCACAGTGATGCTTGGGTGAAGGAAAACACAGGCAAATCATAACAATAATTTTAAAAATGAAAAGAAATTCTAAAAGAAGGGGGATGCCTGGAAAAAAAAAAGGAAGAATTTCATATCTTTTCCTGCTTTCTGAGTGTCTCA
>PVKN010043282.1:0-10263 GCA_004027915.1 Capromys pilorides | reverse complement strand
TCTTTGGTCTCCATAATTATAAGAGGTGCTCAAAGTAGTGGCCATCAGCTTCTAGACATTTATTAGTACGGCAAAGTCCTGAACTGTGTATATATATTTTTTGGCAGACCGTATATAAAACTTACAGATTTTATATTTTAACAATGTGCACAGTATAGTATGTCAAATATACTTCAATAAAGCTTTATAAAAATTAATATTTAATATAATATTTTAAAACCAATATGCTATAGATACTAATCCTTACCAGTGCATGATGGCCACATCAAGTACCAAGCAGCCTTCATTAGCTGGTTGAAAAACCAGTTTTAAGTATGCAGTGCAAACAGAAAGGCTAAAATGAAAAAAAAAATAAAAAACCCAGCAAGATAGTAAGAGTTGGTGAGCAAGTGAGAAAAAAAATATAGATTTTCTTATATTACTAGTGGGAATGGAATTTGTATGCCTCTTGGAAAACCATTTGTTAATACCTTTGGAAAACTGACACACCTTTAAAGTCAAGAACTTGATAATTTCATTCCTATATGGGTACTAAATATAAGTACAGATGTATGTGTGTGCGTGTGTGTGTGTGTGTGTGTGTGTGTGTGTCCATATCAGTATGATTTATAATGAATAAATAAAAAGTTAAAGTCCTACAGAATACTTCTTTGTAGCAATGAGAATGACTAAACTTTGAATACACGTAAAGGTGAACGAATGCTACAGTGTTGGGTGAAAAAGCCAGAAATACATAAAAAAGCACAACTCCATGATTCCTTTCTTCAAAGAGAGGCCTACTTAATCTACGTCATTAGAAGCAATGATAATACTCACCTCTGGGTGAGGATTAGAAGGCAGTACAAAAGGGCTCTGAGCAGATTCTGTTTCTGGATCCCTGTGCTGCTTAAATGTTTATGAACAGTTGTTAAAAGAACTAACAAACTCTACACTTATGTTTGTGTACTTCCATGTATGTTATATTTTAGTAGAAGCGTTTAGTTAAAAGATAAGGAGTGAATGAGACTGGTGACTCACAGATTTTTTTAAAAAAATTCTCAACTGGTCCTCGGGCTGGAGAAGTTTGAGAACAACTACTTCCATCGGCAGGCACAAGAAGGTAAGGGGCTCTCCCCATAAGCGGGCCTGATATTGGAGATGGGAGGCAGAAGGCTGGGAATCACTGGAGAATATGCTTTGAATGTTTAACTCTGAAGTACAAAGGGCATTTTACGAAACCTCACGTCAGCAGCTACATTCACTAGATCTCCTCGGTTAACAACAACACCCACAATATGTTAAAATGCAATTTATAGTTTTTAAATAAATAACTGAGTAATTCAGTGCAGGCAAAAGAAGGAAATGGAAGGCAGGGGAACAAAGAAAAAAACAACATATTTATTTCCTTTTAGAAAATAAAATATCAATTCCTCTCCAAGAAGTACCTTGATTATAAAGTATTATTAGAAGCCAAAGCCACTAGAGAATTTGCCGAGTCATTTCCGGGAAGCCTCCAGTTCCAAAAGGCCCCTCATGAGCACATCTCACATAATTCCTGGATGAAAGAAAATTTTCACAAGCAGAATTGGTGATTCCACCTTCAGTGTCCCGTCTGTCTCTGCTTCTAACACTTCCCACCGAATCTTCCGTCTCCTACGTACCCACTAATCCTGCCCTTCTTTCTGGATTTCCTGGTGTCTCTCCAAGTGACCCTGCATCTTTCAGGTTGGCTGAGAGTTTGGTCATTTGGGATCTTCTCTCTGGATAAGAGATCCTTTCTGCCAGTAAATTCTCCTTTTTTATATCAACTCACCATAAAAGGGATACAAAGCCACAATACTAACTCAAGTTCCTTGTCTTTTATGTAGAATACTGGTCCTCAAGTGGAACAACATTTTTCCCCAGGGAGGTTGAGAAACTTTACAAGATATTTTGGGTTGCCTCTTTGGGGGCATTACTGGAATTGAGTAGGTGACACCAGAGAGGTTGGTTTGTACACAGTGAAGAATGATACGTGTTCCACAAGACTTTAGAAAGTAGATAATTCATTCAAATGATCTGAGTCTAATTCCCTCTTATATATTCATACATTTTTTTTTTTTTGCATGAGTTTAACAAGTAGTGAGTATTCTAAGGTTTGATTATCCTATGGATTAAGAAAAAAGTATAGCTCATATTGTGCTGACTTTGCCTAGAGTTGATTTTCATTTCAGAAAATCTCGTTGCTTTATCAAAACTTCATCTCTTTCAGTCTGCACATAGATGTTGCTTTTATACTGGTTGTGCATAAAGTTGTGCGCAACTGGCTTTGCTATTCTACCCTGAAGTGTAGCCATGCTATTTATTTTATTTTATTTTATTTATTTGTTTATTTATTTTGGTGGTACCAGGGATTGAACTCAGGACCTTGTACTTGCCAGACAAGCACTTTTTCCACTAAGCTATTTCCCCAGCCCTAGCCATGCTATTTAAATCCAAAGTTTTATTAGAAATCACTTTCCTTCAATTTTTCCTATAACTATCATTGAGACATTTTTTTCTGATTTTTAAAAAAAGTTTTCCATAGATATAACATATTATTTATGAATTTTAGTGCAGAATGATAGAGGAAACACTGCAAATTATTAAACATAGTTTGGGATTCACCAACTTAGAGAAACAGCTCTAATTCTTCTAAAAATTGTTCACATGCCTCTGAAAGGCCTTGACTTTTTATATTAAATGTAGGCTGACCTTTGCCCAGTGGCATGCTGATAAATATTTAACAAATGGCTCTCTGGAGAGGAGGGTGGAGAGAAGGGGAGAAGCTCTGGTTTGCAATGTTTGCTGATTTACACAGCATAAACACCGACCATGGCCAATTTAAAGAATCCAGCAACATCACATTACTGGACACAGAGTTAGGCAAAGACACTAAGAATTGACTCCGTGTGCTATACAGCGCTCAGGTGCAGGGATCTGAGAAATCACCAGTTACCAAATTTCTGCCTAGAGACCCCAACTTTTTTCTAGATTACTCTAACAGGGCTCAGGGGACCATAAAGAAATTAAGGCAAATAAGACGAACAAGTTCCAAATTCATACGAAAAACTCAGAAAGCACTAGGCTCAAACACTCTTTGGTGAGGAAAAATATACACACTCACACCCACACCCACACCCACACCCATACACATGCACAATGCAACAACAAAACAGAAAGAATACATTCAAAAATTCTCAAGTCTTCAGGCATGGGCTGAGATTCCAGGATATCTTTCATCCATAGATCTTTTGCAAATGGGAAAGGGACCAAGAAATGAAGGGAATATAAAAATAATTAAGATGTATTATTGTAAGTATCAACTCCCAGTGATAAATGTAACCATTATGTGTAGCAAATTTATACTAGTCAAAAGTAAAGAAGAGACTTTAGAATAAAAACTGCCACGGTCAGGTGAGAAGTACAGGATGTGCAATATGTTTCTATCATTTATTGCATTGTCAGCTTGAGAGAAAACATTAGAAACAGATTTTTTGATACTGTTTAAGGCCAGCACCTGGAAAAGCACCATTTAATTCACCAGGCAATGGAAATTCTTGAGAGTCAGAGTAGGCAGGCCCACTTAGCTGTAAGTCACTTTGTATTTGTCAAACAAAGAAAGGAACAGGTAACTACTGTGAATGGCAGGATCCTGGTACTCAGTTGTTCCATTACCCATTTTTCTCAGGACTAGTGGATCCCTATGACGTGTTTTGGCTGAGAGAGAAAGATGAATGGATTATTGCTAAGAGAAAGGGTGATAACAAGATCTGGATTGGTATAAATGGTGTTCAAATCTGAAAAAGTGAACAAGATCCATCGTCATGGGAAACTGTCAAATGCAAATACTGTACTTGTGTGATTTAAGAGTCTGTCTAGTAACACAATTAGCAGTATTCCCATTGTTTCTGAAACTCCCTGCTAAAGAATAGTGAAGGACTTGTGGGGTGTGAAAAGAAGACCCTGTTGTATAAAAGTCATTGAAGTGCTGTCTGTGTCTATGGTGACATGACCAAGGGAATGGATAGTGAGACGCTGCTCAGTTAGCTTGCATATGGACTTTAATTTTACCAGTTACTCTGAATTCCTCATGATACTACAGAGATTGCCAGTATAAAGTCCTTATTAAAAAAAAATTGCACATTTTATGTTCTATATACCTCTTCAGTTCTTTCACTTCTTCAGGAATCAAATGCAGTACCACCATAGCGGTGCTCTTGTTCAAGGTTAAAAGGGGAAAGATTTCAGGACTTCCAATTCGCTATGAATTTGAGACATGCAATGCTCAAGGAAGGTCCGTCTTATGCCACACGGCACTACAGAGTTAATATAAATTTGGAATAAAGTCTTGAGTCTTGAGTCTATGATGAATGTGTTCCAGACACAAAAGGTTTACAGTGACCATCAACCAGGAGAATGTGCAAGCCCAGCAGATAAAGGCATATGGTGTGTGATCTGACGAGGGGGAAGAAGGTTAACCAGGCCTTTGCTAACAGATGCTCAGTGACAAGAGGAAAGCCAGTTGTACAGTCTCCTGGGAAAACAACCAGAAAACAGAGGGGGAATAATGTTTTTGTTATGTCAGTGGAAGATATTTGTGAGCTACGTGGTTTTCTTTGGTATCAGGTATATAATGAACTCATGACAATGAGAGACTCTCAGGTCTAAAGATAGAATCACAAAGAACCTGCTGCACCGACACTTTCCTAATGCAGCTTTTAATAACAGAATAGCTTTTGTTGTTATTTCTTAAGTGTCACAGCGGCTCTTATTCGTTGTACCTTGATTTCCAGTCAGCCTAGAGACAGGCATCTTCCCTTAACCATTCCTTAAAGACATTAGAATTTCCACTGGTATTGGAGGTGATGCCCAAGCCATGACTTCATCTTTTCCATGGAAATTCTAAGGACTGAGCACCAGCTGTTTGCAGCTATTATAAATACCTGTTAGGTATTATGAGGAAATTAAGAAGCAAGCGACTGAACCAGTTGGGTGTTGTAATGAAAGATGACACATGTTATGTTGATGGCTCAGGTTGAGTTACCCCAGAAATAAACACTGAGTTGAGGTTTTGAATGCCAGTAGCTATATAGGGGATCCCAGGAATCAGTATTAGGAAAGTGAGATAACAAAGGACATTGATCAACAAAAGATATGCTAAGAAGAATTTATCACTGAGAATCTTGGGATACATACAGAATGATTGTCTTAAAAAAGCAAGAGAATTGGAGTATTTGTCCACCAACTTTCCACCTGTCCTTGTACAGGGTGGCCTAATTTTCTGGTGCTTTCAGCTTATACTGAATGAGGGTTCAGGATGCTCTCATGCCAGAAAAACCTTAAGGCACAGAATTGAATGTGTTCATACTAAGTGTCCTTTGGCATATAGAAAGGTAAAAGGATGTGAACAGAATGCTGACAGATATCTGAAGGAGAGAGAGAGACAGACAGACAGACAGATAGACAGATAGACATTCAGAGACAGACAAAGACAGAGAGAGAGACAGAGAGAGTCCACAGACAATCCAAGATACAGAAGGACATGAGCATACAATGGAATGGAAAGAGATGAACAGTAAAAGAGTCAGAAGGTGAACAGTGTTCTTAAAGATACAGAAAAAGGGGCTGGCCAGATAGTTGAAGGGACCAAGGGGCCTGCTTAAGCAAAACACAGCAGCAGGGATTCGATCCCCAGCATGTCATGCTGGCCCTGCCCTGGGGAATGCTGAGACTGTGATTGAGAGTGGATGTGATAGTGTGTGTCCATAATCCCAGTGCTTGGGAGGCTGAAAACAAGAGAATCACTATGTTAATTTTTTTTATTTGTATTTTATTTATTTATTTATTATGGCTGGCTCAACTTGCCCTGTGGGTGGGGCTGGTGCAGCATGTGGTGCTGGGGATTGAACTATGGTCCCCATGGTTGCCTAAGCTTGCTTAAGCAGGTGCTTTAGACCACTGAACCATCCTGCTGGCCCCAAGAGAATCACTATGAGTCCAAGCTACATAGTGAGACCCTATAGACCCTGTAGACCCCATACCAAATACATTTAAAAAAAAAGATACAGAGAAAGGATATCAAAACAGAATCTAGGATGATGACAATTACTCTGGCTCTTACTGAGAACCTGCCACATTCAGGTAATCATCTTGTACATACCATAGTCTGTACAACAATGTTCAAAGAATTAACATGTTGTCTTTTCTCTCATTGCTCATACAAAATACCCAACACCCAAAGTCAAGGGGAAAGATTTATTTAGCTCACAGTTTGTAGAGGTTTCTGTCCGTCATTGGTTGGCTCCAAGGCAGGGTAGCTTTTCAGAGGGGCATCACAGAGGAGAAACAGTTCGTGGTGGGCAGAAGATAGCAAAAGCAAGCATGCAAAGGACCTTTACGGCATCTTTCTACTCCTTCTATGTTGTATCTAGGCTACTGGGATTAGACTGGTTTCCAAGGTTAGTAATCACCCACTATCAATCCCAACTTCCAACACTCTAAATCCAGCAACCTCTGAAAAAGCCCTGCCTATGACCCAGGAAGCTTTGGGAGGACATTTAGACACATAAGATAAGCCATAACATAAGTTCCTATCACAGATGAAGAAATTGAACTTTTGCTATCATGTCCTAAGTCCTAGCAAGGAATGAGCAAATCAGAATTTATATCCAAAGTTGATTTATCCTGAAGACTGTGGCCTTCGTACTGCCACCTTGGTTAGACAGCCTCCTTGTTATCTTCAGGTAGGCCTGCATCAGAGCCTGGGGACACCTCTGACACTGGGGTACGGAAAATAGAGAGCCACTGAAGTCATTCAGCAGAGACACATGGGCAGTCATATCCTGAAAACACTGTGGTAGGAGGAGCCATTTAGGTAACCGCCAAAAAATGTTGATGACAGAGGCAGAACTCAAAAGGTGTGAAAGACTGTATTTATTACAGAAGATGTTACAGGACCTGGGAAATATTCTAATTAAGAGAGCAAAGCTAACTTGGAAGCATCACAGCAAGAGATTTGTGGGATGATACTTAGCCACTGAGATGTCCTTCTGTGAGCATTGAGTTTCCACTACCCTGAACTG
The DNA here is from genome assembly GCA_004027915.1 of Capromys pilorides. Classification (NCBI taxonomy): domain Eukaryota; kingdom Metazoa; phylum Chordata; class Mammalia; order Rodentia; family Capromyidae; genus Capromys; species Capromys pilorides. The sequence goes on along the minus strand of PVKN010043282.1, from coordinate 3,181 downwards.
AGAGAATACAAAATACTTAAGCCCAAGGGTCTAGCATGACAGTGCTAGCTGTGGTCTCTGTCTTCCTGCTCATTGCTTGGCCTGATCTAGCTTTAAGGCATTAGGTTTCCTGTTAAGCTTCGGCTATTCTAGTGGCTGCATTATGTTGTGGTCCCAACCCTAGCGTCTCACGATGGAACTGCATTTGACAGTATGGTCTTTAAAGAGCTAACTGAGTTAAAATGGGTCAAAGGATAAGGCTCTGATATCCAATACTTTTTTAGATGAGGAAGAAGCTGGGGTGGGGGCCCCTGTGTGCACAGAGACTCAGCCACGTGAGGACAAAGCTGCTGGAAGGCGACTATTTGCAAGCCAAACAAAGAGGCTTCAGGAGAAACTAGATTTCTGACTTCCTTGAACTTCCAGAGGAGCACTGTCCAACTTCCAGATGGAAACATCTCTGTGCTCTGCGACACTGAAGCATTAGCCCTAGGAGGCAACTGAGAGCCGGAAGTGAGCATAGCGCCACTAAGGAGCACAATTTTACATTTGTTTAAATAGCCCTACATGGCTAGGGGCTGATGCACTGGGCAATACAGCCGAGTGTGTTTTCAGGGCGTTGCTGGCCTCATCCCTGGCTATCCTGGATGATGAATATTTCTACACACCTCAGTTCTTCAGCCACATAGCAAGCAGGTGAGAGCAGAGATTTTCCTTGTAAGAAAATTGCTGTTCCTTCAACACTAAGCTGCAAACTCAGTGGCTGATGCATCCAAATGCTTATGAACTGCTTGTGGGCATATTACAGCTATAACATTTTCTTTGATTTTTGACGCAGTAGATTATTTGCCAAGCTTGTAACTCAAAACAAAACTTTTAGTGGCTTTCATAATTTCCATGAGATGCTAAGGCTCTGCTTCAGTCTCAGGAGCAAACAGAGACATGAAACCTAGTGCACCTGTCAGATTGGCAAGTGATCCCTTAGGTTATAGGAGTTAACATTGTATTCCTGGCACTTTTTTCTCTCAAGGCCTCTATAGAATACATTTTCTTTTCTACACATAGGAAAAATATAGCATAAATGCTAACTGGGCACAAGACCATCTGGATTCCTGAAAAAATGTAGTAAGCAAGTTATATTCTTTGAAAAACAATAGGTGTAAGAGAAGCAAAGGGTGATCTTCTAGTGCAGAAACTCTTGACTTGTTTTACATGGCCGTGACTTGAGTTGATCTACTTCACAAAAAGATTTTCTTTTTTGCAGCCAACCCTTGAAAGTCAAAGGTGATAATTGTTGAATCTTTATCAGAGTTCCCTTCTTGCCATCCTACCACCAGTCTTGCCCTGGGGACCTGGAAGCAAGTTTGGTGTTACATTTGAACACCTATTCAAATTCTCCTCTTCTTTTTTCTGGAGAATGACAAAAGGAGAATATTGAGATTTTTTTTTTTTTTTCAAAACTGGGATTGAACTCAGGCCCTTGCACTTGCCAGGCAACTGCTTATTCCACTGAGCTACCTCCATGGCCCTGAGTTTTTTTTTTGAAAAAAAAATCAAACTCGGACCTTCAGATACGCTAGACAAGCATTCTACCCCTGAACTACATCCTAGGCCCAAAGGATATTTTTTTAGTCTATGTCAAGTCTCTGTTCCCTCAGATCTTACCCTTCAGAAAGATGGACTGTGTGACTAAAGCCAGCCATCGGTTTCCTTTGGTCTAATGTGTAGTAACTCTCGGAAAAAACAGTGGCTCCAGAGAGTTAAAGGAGGACAAGCATTAGCAAGTCAGCTCTGTACCAAAGACCATGTTACTGTTGGCAATAAAACACTTCAGGCCAGCTAAGCTAACCCTGTTGGAATTTGAAAGGGAGCGCAGCCAGCACCTTGTAAATGTGGAAGGAAACCATCAGGACTCTGCCAGGACGACTCATCAGTGAGCAGAATCCCCTGGAAAGAATGAAGTCACAGAAATCACTGGAGAGAGTGTAACGCAATCTGAGACTCCAGTGACATGTTGAAAACACCACTCCTCCCTGCTTTCCTCAATCACCATCAAGCAGTTGAAGCCCAAGCAATTTCTAAAGAGGGTTTACACAGCGCAGGATGGGGCTTCTCCTTGCTTATCAGCAGCTGCTGAAAGACAGGTGGACCATATCCAGGAAAGAAAAGAAATCCTGGAATAGTAAAAACCTATTAGAGAAGCTTTGTCCTCTGGAGAGAATGTGTAAGATCCTAGAAAAACTTCTCTTTGTCTCTCTCTCCCACCCCTTATTTAAGAAAAGGAAGCAGCTTGTAAAACTTGGCAGCGTTTTAAAAAAATGAAGAGGGTGACTGATTTTATAACATAAATAGAAATAAGAGGGCTAAGTACTAGCATTCAAATGTCAAAGAATGCAAAATTTTCCAGGAAAATATCAGAACTGATTTAAAAAAACTTTACAAAGTTATTAGGGTGGCAATGTAGTCTGGGATACAGTCTTGTCACTTTGGAGTAAAGAAAGAAGTAAACCACAAACTGAAATTTGTTTTTGTGCTGGTTCTAAAATTATCCCAGGGTAACCTAATGCTATCCTGATCTTCTGTAATTACTTTGGTTTAAGGGCAAAAAGTAAGGTAAAATTTACCACTTGTGTCTCATTCTCTATTGCAGGTCAAATAAATACATACAGTTTGAGATCGTTCTGCTTTGCTTAAAGAGAGAAAAAAATCAATAAAAATGCTACAGAATTTCAAATCAAGATGATAAAAAGTGAACAATGGTTATTATATTGCATATTGTTATCTTCAAAGTAGTTGAATACCAGATACAGACATGCAAAATTGATCAAACAATATAAGCAGTAACTGTTCCTTCCAATGAATTAAAATAAACTGGTAGTACGAGTATCTTAGCTATAGGGACTGGGGAGATAGCTCAGTAGAATAAGTGCTTGCCTGGCAAGTGGAAGGGCCTGAGTTCAATCCCTGGTTCTGCAAAACAAACAAACAAACAAACAACAAAAAACAAACAAAAAAAGAACAAAAATGCTGAGCTATCTGAGCTATAATTCTAATTTAAAACCATGACTATATCATTAGTGTTGGATGAAACTGGCTTTGAGTATTTGGGCTTTATTGAATTGAACTCGGGATTCAAATTACATGTTAAACTTCAGTGATGTCTTACACTAATTTTGGAAAATTTATGACCTTTTTATTTTAA
>PVKN010043281.1:0-10261 GCA_004027915.1 Capromys pilorides | reverse complement strand
TTTTTTTTTTTTTTTTTCTTAGTAGAAAGGGTTGGGCAGTAGACAGGAGTTGAGAAGCCCTGGGTGTGTTAAGGGTTGTCCTGGGAGGGTAGAGGTAAAAGACATCAAAGCATAGTCACAGGTTTCCTAACCTTGCTGGGGCTACTCTAGCATGTGTCATGCAGGTACATACTGACAGGCAGACCTAGCATGGACAGTAGCATTTGTGGAATGCTGCAGAAGGGCCTCCTGCCTCAGTCTCTTTCCTGGTGGGGGGTATTGTTTTTTTTAAACAAATTTTATAATTAAATACACTTGGTTTTGGAAATGAGGTTTCTCTGTTCCCCAGCTTGAACTCTTAGGCTCAAGCAACCTTCCCAGGTGCTAGGAATAGACAAAAATGCCAACATGCCAGCCCCCACACCCCAATTCTATGTTACAGTTCTTAAAGAGAAACTGAAGCTCTAGGACATTGAAACAGATTTATTATGGATTGCCTGTGGCCATTACCAGATGAGTTCCAGGGTCTGCTGTCTGCAAGCTAGAGGCCTTAAAAGGGTTAGCTAGGATGGGGCCAGGGAGATGGCTCAGTGGAATAAGTGCTTGCCTGGCAAACTCAAGGTCCTGAGTCCCAGGTCCACAAAAAACATGGCAGGAGATGGTCCTCCAAGCTCATGCAGAAAACAGATTGATTCTTCTCCACTTTTTCTGTTTTTGTTCCCAATGGATAGATAATTATACGTAACTGTTGGCAGAGTGGTCTATACTCCATCTGCTGATTCTGATTCTGGGGCCAGTCTCCTGTATAAACTTAAGATACCACTAAAGATAATGGCTTTGTGAGCTACCTGGGCATCCCATAGTTCAGTCAGGTTGATAAAACCTTCATAAATACCCCCTAGTTTGTTTTCTCTTCATATTGTCTGTTCTGTGTGCTTTTTGTTTATGTCATTTTAGGAATGCCATGTCTTTTTGGGGGGATTTGGGGGTTTAATTTTGTTATTTTCGTGTTTTTTGTGTGTTCCTTGTTTTTTAGACAATCTCAGTATAGTATAGTTTAGGTTGCTCTTGAGCTTACTAAGTAGCTTAGGCTAAACTCAAACTTGCAGCCATCCTACTGCTTCAGCCTCCCTAGTATAGGGATTTCAGGCATACCCCACTACAGTCAGTTTAGGGATACCTTTTTTTTTTTGAAAGGATTCACTGTACAGTACAGGGTGGCCTTGAACTCTTTATTTCAGCTCAGGATAACTTAAAATTCACAACAGTCCTGCCTCAGCATCCTGAATGCTATGATTACAGATGTGTGCCACCACGCCTGGCCAAGGATACCATTTTTAAAGAAAAACAGAGAATATCTCATTGAGCCTGGAAGGATTTGAAATCCATTACTGTTATCTGGGTGTAGCCTATTTCTGTCCATGTGTTATGCATGTCATGCATGTGCTGTGGTGTATGGGCTCAGTTTCTTGTGCATATAGGACACAGTTTACCATATATCAAGTGGGAGTTTAAGGAATAATAGATGTGCTGGACCCATTCCTTGAGCCCAGGTTACACAAAAAGGGCCAGTAAATTGAGTATTCTGTCAAGTTTCTGTAATCATTTTGTGCAGATAAAAGCAACCCCACTTATATCCTTGGCAGAGGTGTCGGATGAAAGCAGCGACTAGGTGCACTCCAGACACCTTGTTGCTTGCTACGTAACTGGTAGTGACCTCGTTCAGCCTCAGGAATCGCAGCATCAGGCTTTCACCATAAGCCTCCCTGGTACCAAAGTCTCGACAGAAGTTGAGCTGCGCTGGCAAGGGTTGTGACCCCTTGGATACAACCCCATCCAGTGACACATCCCTGCACATTGCCCTTGACTACAGTTGCTGAGGGGCTGGAGGAGTTGAGAGAGTCCAGGCTGGACATCACATCAGTCCGGTAGCTCTACCACCTGAGACCCACCAACCTGCCACACTCCTGTGGGGCCAAAGCTACCTCAGGTCTGCACCTTGAAATACCCAGATCCAAAGGTGAAATGTGACCTGGTTCGTAATTAGGAAGATGACCTGTTGCCCTAGACTTCCAGGGATGGGGCTGGCCTGAACCTACCAGAAACCTTGTAAAGGGCCACAAGGGGAAGAGAAGGGGATAGGTTGCACACCCTTCCCTCAAGACCAGAGCACCTCCCACCCCAATCATAGAGACACTGGCAGCAGCGCATAGTCCTGGGGTACTTTATTCAAATGTTAGAACCTTAGGGGAGGGGATGGGATCCATTACCACCCTCACCCAGTTTAGCAATATTTGGAAACCAGTGCTGATGTCACAAGGCTCAGAAACTTGTCCAGTGCCATGTGCATGGCAGGGCTGAAGTCTCCAGGGTAGTGCCGGGCCAGAGTCACCAGTAGACAGTGGTCCAGGAACTGCAGGCAGAAGGTCATGTGGAGGATCATCTGGATAACTCCACGAAAGAAGAACATTGTCTCCATTTCGGCTAAACCCAGCCTATTTCCATGTATTGATATTTACAGAGTTGGCTAGGACTTTTCCTTATCCCCTCAGTAGGCTTTAAGTAATACAAATTGGTCCAGCGGAGGTGCTGCTGTCTTTGAAACAAGGGGACTGGTCAGTGTTTCCCCACCCCGTAGCTCCCAAGAAGCAAGTGTGAATGGGGTGGGAAGGAAGCTGTGCTTTACACTGGGCTGGGATTGAGCCTCAAGAAAAGAAGCCATGATGTCTTAGGTCATAAAAATTAACACAGCTGATGCACCAAACCGAAAACATGAGATACTGCCTTAAATTGTGTTAGGCAGATTACTCTGCATTTTTTTTTGTTTGTTTGTTTGTTCGTTTTTTAATTTTTTTATGGCTGGCTCAGCCTGCCCTGGTGGTGGGGCTGGCACAGCATATGGTGCCAGGGATCAAACCGCAGTCCCTGCAGTTGCCTGAGCTTTTCTAAGTAGGCACTTTAGACCACTGAACCATCTCATCGGCCCCGTACTCTGCATTTTTTTAAAAAATGTGTTTAGTCGGGCCAGCGAGATGGTTCAGTGGTCTAAAGCGCCTGCTTAGGAGGGCTCAGGCAACTGTGGGGACTACAGTTTGATCCCCGGCACCACATGCTGCGCCAGCGCCACCACCAGGCAGGCTGAGCCAGCCACAAAATGAATAAATAAAGAAACAAACACAACAAGCAAACAAATAAATAAAATTAAAAAAAAAAATGTGTTTAGTGGGCCAGCGAGATGGTTCAGTGGTCTAAAGCGCCTGCTTAGGAAAGTGCAGGCAACTGCAGGGACTGCGGTTCGATCCCTGGCACCACATGCTGTGCCAGCCCCACCACCAGGGCAGGCTGGGCCAGCCGCAAAATAAATAAATAAAGAAGCAAATACGCACAACAAGCAAACAAGTAAATAAATAAATAAAAATTTAAAAAAAAATGTGTTTAGTACAGGGTCTACAAGGGTCTCATTATGTACATCCGACTAGTAGTGGTTCTCCTGTTTTCAGCCTCCCAAACACTGGGATTACAGGTCCGTGCCACCACACCCAGTCTCAATCACCATCTCAGTGGCATGCTGGGGATCAAACCCCAGCTGCTGTGTTCTGGCTAAGCAGATACTTTAGTCTGCTGAGCTATCTGGCCGACCCACTCTACATTTTGAAGAGGTGATTTCAGACCTCCCACCTAGCCTAGCTCATGGTTCTCATGTACTTCCTACCACTCTCCCTCTTCATGGATTAGTAAAACGTGAGTTCATCCCTAAATTAAGGCCTTTGCTACAGTTGTCCATCATCCTAGCTGGACTTAGGACCTCCTTGGCCCCCCTAACTGCAAATATGCCTTAACTGTCTTTATTCTCATCATGGGTTGTATGAAGTGGTAGACTGGAATTAACTGTAGAATTCCAATAATTTTCCAATGGAATTACAAATATAGACTTCCTAGCCTTTCTACAAGGAGTGGGAAAGGTTTTCTATAGGGCCACCCTCCTTGGGTTCATCATTGAGCACACCCCTGGTTGGCATCCCTGCCCCAGGACAGCTGCCTGGCAGGCTCCCACTCACCTTGAAGTTGGTGGGGTCTATGTGAAGCTTGTGTGCGTGCAGTTTGCTCAGAGCAGACAGCATGCCGGGCAGGTCATGCAGCTGGTTCACGGCGAGGGTCAGCACGTCGGCCACCTTTTGGCCATGGGTTTTGACCTGGGCGGAGCCAGCGCTCAAGTCCCAGTTTGGGAAGTAGGTCTTGGTGAAGGGGAAAGCCAGGAAGGTCCTGCAGGAGCAGCAAAGGGTGAAGGTAGGTGTGGCCAGGGCAGTTGGTGCCGCGACCCACGGCGGGAAGATCTGTGGTGGAGTTGCAGGACAAATAGGGGGGTCCGCACCTCTCCAGGGCCTCGGTCGCGTAGATACAGACGTTGGTGTCCATCTTTTTCCACAGAGCACGCACCATTGCCTGTTCCGCGGTAGACAGTGCCATCCCTGCTGGCGGCTGGAAGATCTCTGTGCTCGGAGCCTGGGAGGAGAGCACGCTGTCGTAGGAGGGAGGTGCACGACCTCCAGGGGGCGACTGCTACGTTCGCGCCGCTCCTGCGATGCCTAGAACCCATCCTCGATTTTGAGCGTCCCTATCCAGCCAGCTCCAGCCTGCGACCCTTGGAATTGTCCTAATTCCCAGGCCTCACATTTTTAAATATTTGCTATGTACTTTGCCTTTGAAAATTAGTGTTGATCTCCTTGATTGTCTTTTCTCATACAAAATGAAAACAGTTCCTTCTCAAAAACAATATGAGAATTAAAAAAAATATATGAGAATTAAATGAATGATAAATGGCAGGTGCCTGGCTTCCAGCAGATATTCCTTTTAGGATAATGAATGTTTTGGGGTCCCTAGGATGAGTTCCAGTAATAATAAGTACCTCTGCAGCACTCTACCAGGTACTACATCACTTTTTTAAAAAACTTTATTTATTATTATTATTTTATTTTTTTAACTTTTTATTTGTGTTATGGCTGGCTCAACCTTCCCTGGGGGTGGGGCTGGCACAGCATGTGGTGGTGGGGATTGAACCATGGTCCCTCTGGTTGCCTAAACTTTCCTAAGCAGGCGCTTTAGACCACTGAGCCATCTCAGTGGCCCCCATCACATTTTTTTTTAAAGAAAAAATTGAAGTAAAATTGACAAGGATTGTCATTTGAATATTTTTAAAATGTACAAAGCTGGGCATAGTGATACATGCCTGTCACCCCAGCACTTAGGTTGATTTCAAGGCCAGAATGCACTATATAACAAGACCCTGTCTTAAAAAGAAAATATAAAATTCAGTGACAGTAAATTCGCAGTGCTGTGCAACCATCACTACTGTCGAGTTCCAGAACTATTTCGTCATCCCAAACAGACACTCCATACCCATTAGTGACTACCCAACTTCTCCAGGAGTGGGCAACCACTAATCTGTTTTCTGTCCCTAAAGATTTACATATCCTGGATATTTCAAATAAATTGGATAGTATAATATGTAGCATTTGGTGTGTGGCTTCCTCCACTGAGCATGTTTTTAAGGCTCAGCCACATCTTTCATGAACTTCGTATTTCAGCACTAAGGAAGCAGAAGAAGGATGTCTGAGTTTGAGGCCAGCCTGGGCTACATAGTGAGTTCAAGGGCAGCCTGAACTATATAAACTGAGATTGTGTCTTCAAAAAAAATCATTTCTATTTATGGCTGAATGTTTCATTCTATGTATATGCCACATTTTGTTTACCTATTTATCCACTGGTATATATTTGATGTGTTTCTACCTTGAATTCCATTACTTTTTCTGGTAATTTAACAAAGGCAGCTTCTTGCCCAGAACTGAAACTGTCACAGGTGATGCTAAGGCATCCCTGGGTAGTCTGGGCAGAGGGCTGCTAGAAGCGTTTTTCTAGGACAGTTTTTTTGGGGGGCTGGCATGGGTGAGGCTGGCATGGCATGTGGTGCAGGATATGGAACGGTGGTCCCCTGCACCTGCCTAAGCTTGCCTAAGAAGGCACTTTAGACTGCTGAGTTTTCTCACTGGCCCTCTAGGACAACTTTTGAGCTCAAGGAAGAAAGAATGCTGCTGGTGTCAGCCAAGGGCTACATCTGAGTCTGCCAAGCCCAGGAGCCCCAAGCCTTCCTGAGGCCCAGGCCTGGGGCCTGCTCTGCATGGAGGAAGCAGAGTGGAGGAGGGCTTTTCCCAGGCCTTCCCAACTCTGTCTCTTACTAGGCCATGTGACAGGGAAACTAGGCTCACAGCAGCTGAGTGGGTAAAGGGCTAGGCCTAAAGACTCTTCTAATCTTGACCTTCAAGGGCTAAACAGTGATCATCTTGAAGTGACACCTCCCGGGAACTTTGTTGTTACCCCCAGTTTCAGTCAGACTATGAAGGGCATGCGAGGAGTTGTAGGGATATCAGTAGAGAGTGAAGAAGGAGAACTTCTCACCATCCACCTCTAGAGGAGCCCTGGAGAGCTCAACTCATGCTCAGTACGAGTGTGTGTGTGAGTGTACAAGTGCAAGTACAAGAAGTATGAGAACCAAGGGATAAGTGCAGCAAACTTATGTTGAGTCTGCACGTGATTAATTATCCCAGCAAAACACCTTCACAGTGGAGGGCTTATCTATTGAATTTCTGAACCACAGGCTCTACTTTCTCTTCTCTCCTCTTTTTTCCGTTCTCTCCCTTCCTCAACGGGGAATCAACCTTTGCTCCATGCCTTTGGTATGTTCCTAGGACACAATGACCATCTTCATCAGACACAGAGAACACAGAGGCCACACATTGCCACCCACTCAGACTTTATTCAAAGACCAAGAGATGCAGGTGCAAGGAAGGGAAAAGGGCCTGACAGGAAACCCTGCAGGTAGGGGCATTGTCGCTCCAGCTTAACGGTATTTGGAAGTCAGCACAGTGCCCACAGAGGCCAAGAATTTGTCCATGGAGGCATGCACCGCGGGGGTGAAATCTGCCGGGTGGTGGACACACAGAGTCACAAGCAGGCAGTGGCTCAGGAGCTGTGGAGACAAAAGTGCCGGTGAGTAGTTGCTAACAACACAACACAGCCTCGTTCCACCTTGTGGAACCTGTGGTTCCTTCCCAGACCAGCCCAACCACTCACCTTGAAGTTCACGGGGTCCACACGCAGCTTGTGGGCGTGCAGGTCGCTCAGAGCCGACAGGGCAGTAGGCAGATCGTCCAGATGGCCCACAGCGGTGGTTAGCGCTTCCGCCACCTTCCTGCCGTGCTCCTTGACCTGGGCGGAGCCCGGGCTCAAGTCAAAGTGGTGGAAATAGGTCTTAGTGGTTGGGAAACCTAGGAACATCCTGCGGGGAGAAGCAGTAGATGAGCAGAGCTAAGGAGGCTGCAGGCGAACAACCCCAGACGCTCGGATTGCGTTGGTCCCTGATCGGAGCAAGGGAAAGGAGAGTCCTCACCTGCACAGGGCCTCCGCGCCATACTCCGCACTGTGGCTGCCAACTTTCTCCCAGGCAGCCTTCACGTGGCCCTTGTCAGCAGGAGACAGCACCATGGTGGATTCTTTCTGAGTCTGTGTCAGAGCCAGAAGCGTGTGGGACGTGTAGAGAGCCACGCATTTATGTCCCCGGGCTCTGGGGAGACGCCCTGCACCGCTAAGCTCATTGGCTGGCACAGAAAGCACTGCCAGAGGGGCCGACAGGGGGCGCCCAGCGTCCAACAATAGTGTATTCTGGAGGTCCGACTCTCTTGGCGCTGGAAACTTGGCACCCAGACACACTGATTCCTCCCACCCGCGCCTCCCCAGAAACTGCATACCCCTCCCCAAGCCAGTGATCTCATCTGACAGAGTATGTTCCTGTGCTCTTCCGTTGTGACAGCTCCAAGGCATTTCTACCCAACCTGCTTGCCCTAGTCCCAGCGCACCCACTGTGGGAGACGAGGGCTGCTCGTCCCAGCTTCTTGCACCTACACTCGCCTCGCTCTGGATATGAATCAACTGAACAGAATCCATGCAGTGGCTACCCCTTGAGGGAAGGAAGAGAAGCATTGTCCATTCGGGGCAGAGAGGTGGGCACCTGAGGATGTCCTCTTGGGTCCCTCGGCCTTGGTTGCCCCAGACTCTTTCCTGCCCTAAAGCCACTGTGTGTGACTAAATGATAGCCACAGGGAAGGAAGAAATGCCCAGGCCAAAGTTGTGCAGGCTGGGCTTGGAGGCTTCAGACTCAAACAGCCCCCAGCTCTTGGACTCACGGAGAGACCTCTACTGTCCTCAGCCTCTACTGGTTGAGTGGCTCACTGTCCTGGTTAAAAATGATATTGTCACTGTCCTAATTGTGCCTGATGCAAGACTGGCTACTTTAATGATGATCAAGTGATAAAGTAAGCAACAGGCTGGACAGGACTATAGCATTCAATTTCTTTAGGCACAGAGGCATTTTCACACTATCATGTAAGTTCACAAACAGTTGCAACCTTGGGGCAGCCCTGAGAAGGCCCTTGTCAGCAGGAGACAGCACCGTGGTGGATTCTTTCTGAGTCTGTGTCAGAGCCAGAAGTGGGTAGGAACTGTTTAAAGCCACACATTTATGTCCTGGGGACATAAGCAGTGAGGACAAGAGTGTCAGCTGGTGCTGTCTCCACCCTCTTGCTGGTGACAAGTGGTGGTGGTGGGTGACATTACTGAGAAGAAAAGGGGGTGAGGAATGCTTGCTATACCTTCCCTGGGGCCTGGAGGAATGGTGTCATCTTTCCAACCACTGCTCTGCCTGGGCCTCTCTGGGTGGCCCCAGAGGCCTCAGATCACCTCTGCATCCTCCTCCAATATATTTACTACCTAAGCCTTTTTAGGAAAGTCTTAGTTTTAGGGAATATATTTCACTCAAAGACTTATATATTCATATTTTCTCTTTTTAAAATTTTTATTTTAGAGCCAGGGCGATAGCTCAGTAGAATAAACACTTGCTTGGCAAGGTCCTGAGTTCAATCCCCAGTACCGCAAAAAAACAAACAGAAATTTTTTTTAATTTTTATTTTTTGGTGGGTCCGGGGTTTGAACTCATGACCTTGCACTTGCCAGGCAGGCACTAGTGCCACAGAGCTATCTCCCCCGCACCTTAAAATTTTTATTTTATTGCATTTAATAAGAAATAACAATGTGACAATTTCAAAACAAATTAGTAATACATTTCCAGTATTAGATACAATGCGTATTGTTGTCCTCCTAGTAGTTATACAGAGCACAGGGTGTAGACGTGATAATTTTTCTAATCATTATTGGTACAGAAAAATTTCTTCTTATTGAACTAGAAGAAAGTAGTTGTATACATAATCCATGGGCTGGGGAGATAGCCCAGGGGCACCTGCCTGGCAAGTACAAGGTCCTGAGTTCAATCCCTGGTTCCGCAGGAAAAAAAAAAAAAAAAAGGAAAGAAAATTTTTATTTTAAAGAGAAAAAAATAAAACAAAATTTCAAAACAAGATAATAGGAGAGTAACAACAGTTGATACATTTCACATTGTTATCTATACATTAGTTTAATGTATAAAATATAGGCATTAAATCATCCAAATAACATTAACACAGACTTTTTTTGTCTTTTTGAGACAATGTCTCACTATGCAGTTCAGATTGGCTTTGAACTCACTTTGTGGCCCAGGCTATCTTTGAACTCTGGCCTCAGCCTCCCAAGTGCTTCTCTCTCTTCTTTGATTGATTGATTGATTGATTGATGGGATCAGGGTTCAAACTCACCACCTAGCACTTGCCAGGCAGTCACTTGTGCCATGGAGCTATCTCCTTGGCTCACTCTCTCTTCTTTTAAACACAGTTACCAAGGGGCTGGGGAGATAGCTCTGTGGCACAAGTTCCTGCCTGGCAAGTACGAGGTTGTGAGTTTGAACCCTCGCCCCGCAAAAAAAAAAAGATAAAACACAGTCACCAAACTTATCCTAGATAACAAGATGCATAACCTATTTTATTTTATTTTCAATTTTTCTAGGATTCTGTTCTTTGAGATAAGGTCTATGTAGTCTATGTAGTCCATGCTGACCTTTATCTTACTATGTAGCCCAGGCTGGCCTCATACTCACTGTTCAGCCTTCCAAATTTACCTGTTTGTTTTGTTTTTTAGTACTGAAAGGGTTGAACCCAGGCCCTCTTGCATGCTAGGCAAACCCTTTAACAATGAGCTATACATTCAGTCCCTGACTTACATTCTTAATGTAGAAAGAATTCCCACATATAAATAAACAGAAGTGTTGAAAGGGCTGAAAATCAGTTTGGATGGCCTGTACCTA
>PVKN010043280.1:0-10261 GCA_004027915.1 Capromys pilorides | reverse complement strand
AGAGGGCCAGGGAGACAGCTCTGTGGCACAAGTGCCTGCCTGGAAAGTGCAAGGTTGTGAGTTCAAACCCCGATCTCACCAAAAAAAAAAAGAAAGAAACAAAAAGAAATGATCCTTGGGTCTGGACTGCCTAGGTCTATCCAGAGCAACAGTGGAGCCGCCTTCACATCACAAATCACCCAAGGAGTTGTCAAAGGCCTGGGAATTAATTACCATCTCCACAGCTGGAAACTCTGATCATCAACATCTTCAATGTTTCAATAACAGATGAAAATAAAAGTTGCAGGGGTGACTCTAGTAGAAAATAAATAAGGAGGGCCAGCGAGATGGTTCAGTGGTCTAGAGCGCCTGATTAGGAAAGCTCAGGCAACTGCAGGGACTGCGGTTCGATCCCCGGCACCACATGCTGCGCCAGCCCCACCACCAGGGCAGGCTGAGCCAGTCATAAAATAAGTAAATAAAGAAACAAACAAACAAATAAAATAAAATAAATAAAAATTAAAAAAAAATAAATAAGGAAAGATGCTGTGAAAACATCAAAGGGAGTGTGAAACTGACTGGGATCATGGAAGAGATGGCGTTTCACCTGTAGTTGTTTCACCTACATATGTAATTTACCAGACAATGACAGATTAGCACTGGTAACTACAGTTGATAACTATCATTTTGAGCAAAGGCCTATGGGTATGCTGAGCACGGAGAGAAGGCATCCTTAAAATTTGTCTGTGTGCAGACTAGAATGGGTCTAAGAGTATTATCACTCGTGTGTCTAAAAGCCCCGGGGACAGGTTTTGCTGGCATGTAAGTTCAACCTAGATTACAGGAGTATAGAAGAGGCATACTTCAATTACCTAAATTTCAAGGACAGTCTCTTCTGTCTTGCTTTTATTTTTTGGAGGAAACAACATGCTACATGTATATTTTCTCATTTTGGCAGAAAGGTGCAAAGAACTTTTGGCAGTTGCAAATTGTTAGCTAGCAAAAGTGACTGTCTCCATCAGCTCATCCAGGATGGACAGTTCTGTCACACAAAGGCTAGACAACATAGCCATCAAGGGTCAGGAGCGTCACGGCCATGGGCAAGAGGGTAGATCCTGGAGTCTCCAAGCTCATCAATTTCTTTCTTTTTTTTTTTTTTTTTTTGGCAGGACCGGGGTTTGAACTCATGACCTTGCACTTGCCAGGCAGGCACTTGTGCCCCTGAGAATTTCTTCTCATACATGTAACACATCACTATTTGATCATGGTGGAGGGTGCATACACAATCATCAAAGTGAAGGCATTCTTAGCTCTCTCAACCTTTTCTATCTGTAGGAAAACAGATAACATCAAGCTGAAGGGAGTTTTCTTTGACTCCAGGACAGCATGCCTTACCCTTGTTTCGCCTGTGTAAGAGTCCAGCTCCTTGGACACTTAAGGTCCCAAAGAGGATTCTAACATTAGCTAAGATCTCAGACTATTCACCTGGGCAACCTTACTTACTCCAATGTAGAAAAATGGAAGCTCAGAAAGAGGAAGCCATCAGGAAGTCACCTTACTTTAAAAGCATTGTCCTCACATCACCTAGACACACCTGTGGACTCTTTGGTCCTTCCTATCTATCATACTGTGATACTGTGGGCATCAGTATGACTCTGGGGACAGCTTTGTGGATTTGGGAAGTGATACTGTAACCCCTCAATCTTCACTTCATTAAACTTTCAGCATGTGAAGACATCAAATCATTTGTATACAGACCAGGTGAACGTGGCATATTTCTGGTCTTTCAGTGAAGCCATTTCCCACTACTGTACTCTTCATTCCTGTCACTTTTTCTAAAAAAAAGTCAAATAATCACTGCGCAATCCTCATCAGGCAGGGAGCTTAGAGAGCTTTCACAGGAGGCAGAGATGAGCCAGAAACAGTCCTTTATTTTTTAATATTTCAACGCAACCAGCAGATAGGCATAGACCAAAACATAACAGGGTCTGTAATAACATGAGCACATTGTACACACAATAAGATCAAGTCACAAAAGATTCTCCTTTGCAGAATAGAAACCGAGGGAAAATGATGACAGATGAACAATTCATAAGTCATGGGAGGTGCGCTAGAGGAAGACAAAACAGGGGCAGAAGAGAGTAGAATTATGCCCAAATACCTCAGTGAGATGAGTACCGAGAAATACATTACGGTGTAGAGAACTGACACCACCTAGTTTATCTCCAAAGGTGCTCTCCAACGTACTGGCCTGCTTATGTTCTTCCACACAGAGCACTTACATCTATCAAGGACATTATAAAGATGCCTCAGGAACAAAAGCATACACTGCATTGCATTCACGTCCCACATAGATGTACAACAACCTATAAAATGCTGTAATTCATTCACAAGTCATTTGAATAATCCAAACTACATTAGTTCTTTTCACCTAACCATGCTAGTGTTTTGAATGTTGGATATATTTGTGTGACATAAGGAGAAACATTTATTGTAAGTAAATGAAACTAAGGGATACCTAAATACTGGATCTCGTTGGACCATACCGTCATGCAATTGACTGAGAATCAATAAGTGGACCCCAACCACCACTGAGGTTTCAGTCTCTACACTGTGGAAATTGAAGGTTAACTGTAGACATTCTTGTCCTTTGGATTTCTGATTGGTTCAGACTGATATTTCAAATCAGTAACCAATTATGACATTTAGTATATGTTCCCTAACATTCTCATTTTGCAAAGCGAGTATCTAATAAGGCTGGTTCTCCAATGAATCCACAAAATATAATGAACAGATGAGTGTTTTCTTGGTTAAGTGCAGAGAATGTAGGTTCTTTTTAGTTAAGTGTGACATTCTGACAATACATAAAAGCACTTTTTAGAGGGAGGTGGGGTACCAGGGATTGAACTCAGGACCTTGCGCTTGCCAGGCAGGCGCTTATTCTACTGAGCTATCTCCCTGGCAGCACTCATATTCTTGATTGGAATAAAATAGCATTACTCTCACTCCAGAAGGTTAAGAAAGCAGTATTTTGGGAATAGGAACTTGAAAGCACACATAGATGTAAAAGAGACCAAGGACACCTTGTAATAGCTCCCTGCTTTGGGAGATCTTGGCTAAAATTCACAATATGTAAACAATGTCTCATTAGATATTTAAGTTGCTGGTGCTTTGATGTTGGATTTCATAGGCTTCATAACTGAGAAAAAATTATTTAATAAACTGGACAACCCTATCTATTTCAAGTTTGCTAACCAACAATGGGGTCTATAAATACATCTTGGTGAATCGCATGGTATACCAATAGTTATGGTAGGATCCAGATAGCCAAAATATGTTTCTATTTGCTAATGCATCCTGCTAGGTGCTCCTGTCCTGATGCGTGGAAGATGCATGCATCTTCCTCTTTTTCACGAAATCACACATGCACTGCCACGGCTAACCAATGGAAGCGCATGTAGAGCACTGCTGCTTAAATTAGCCAATGTCAACAAAGTTAGTTGGAGCCTATGAGAAAGATGCATATTTATGTGCAGTTTAAACATAAAGAATCCTGCAACAGGAAGGTTGCTCCCCAAAGACCCAAAAGCATCATCACATACTATTTTCAATACATCTGCTAATAACTTAGTAAAGTCATCTGCTAAAACTTACCAAAGTTATCTGCTAACTTTTTAAAACATTTTTGATGCCAGGGATTGAACTAGGGACCTTGTGCTTGGCAGGCAGGCACTTATGCCACCAAGCTATATGCCTGGCCTTGCTAACATTTTAAGAAGCAGAAAAAGCTATGAAATATCTCTAAATATTGAAGTACTTAAATATTAATCTTTTCTATTAATGCATGTTTGAAGAACACATTCGCATTTATCTTAGGGAGCAGGCATACACTTAACATTTTAATTCTTATTTTTCTTCCCCTCTTCACGCAGCACCCTCCCTCTGGCTCCAGATCCTTCTTCCCTATTTCATCAGAATCATTATATTATTAGTACTTAATTCATATTTGTGATGTATAAAGATTGTGTTCATTGTAGGAAGTTGACACGACACCAAATCTTTTTACATCTCCTCCTTCTCATCCTTGGCCTCATGACCTCCTCCGATTTGTTAAAGAGCTATCTCCCCGTGTCCTCATATATGTCCATCAACAGGTAAATGAAGAAAATATGCTATTTGTACATATTTTTCTTCATATGAGGATAGGGATAGAGATAGAGATAGTTCAGTGGCATAAGTGCCCGCCTGGCAAGTGCAAAGGGCCAAGTTTGATCTCTGGTACCGCAAAGAAAAAAACAAGTTAGGTGGCCCTGTGGAGGCTTCCCTCCATACACATATGAAGGATAAATTCAACACATTTGCAGAAAAATCAATACACCTTGAAAACATAATGTTAATTAAATCAAAGAAGTTTAAGTGCTTTAAAATGCAGAAAGTTTTCTGAATACATATACAGACACTTTGTCAAAATGGGATGAAATGGACTCATGATGTTAGATGTTTCCAAATTATATCCTGCACAATGATTTCATATTTTTAAGGAAGCAAAGGTAATTGTACTAAAATACTACTTTCAGTTTAACAATATTCTACAACTTTTTTGGACCAAGTAATACTGGATACACTCAAAAACTAATACAGTAAAAGTTAAATTACATTTGTACAAAATGAAGGAGAGATTCTCTGGATATAATGAAACTATAGTCATGTTTTTGGGTTTTTTTGTTTTGTTTTGTTTTTTTGCTTAATAGCATCTATTCATTAAAAATAAGATCACATATTGAAACTGTGGGGAAATTTGTGGCTGCCTATACTGTGAATTAACTCATTCTCCCTTGGTAGCATTTACATCACCTAACACAATTACCTTTTTGATATATAGAGAGAATACTACAAACAACTTTTAGCAATTATAAGGCTATGTGACCCTGCATCAATCACTGTTGTCACTAAGGGCCTGTGCCATTCTGTACTCTATAAGAGAAACATTAAGCTTTCTCACTGACATCTCTCAGGTTGCCTATTCACACATGTGGCAACCATCACTAAACTCTAATTCTTCAAAGTTGTTAATTTTAGATGCTATAGACAGGTATGACCAAGTTTTAATTTGTCTGTGTGCGTGGATCTTTTTACATCTGGTTAATCTACACTGTCATAAGTAAAGAATTTCCTTTAACACTCCACAAAATTTTATTGTATCAGTAAATTTCACTTCATTAATACAACTAAGGTAGTTTGCATATAAAATATCCCTTAAAGGTTACGTAGTGAAGACTTAGATGCAAAGTGCTTAGTTATTCTGAATTTAACATTATGCACTCTCCAACCTCTTCAGTACATTAACCCATGGATATATTGGAAGACTGTCTGCATGTGTGTGTAAACATAGCATATCTCCTTCCTAACAAACCTGTCACTCTGATTTTTAGCTTTCTCACATTTAGTATAGCTACAATATCTCATTTTGTTTATGCACGTTTTTTGATGTTAAGAATCATCGTTTTCAGACATTATTTACATAGGCTTTTGTTTCAGTGGGAGTTCTTTCATGACTTTCAAGTAGAAAAATGGAAGGGTTTCTCATATTTATTATATACATATAGCTTCCTTCTTGTACTAAGTTTTTTCTTTTTCTTGGGGGCGGGGGCTGGATCAGGCTTCCCTGAGGGCAGGGCTGGTGCAGCATGTGGTGCTGGGGATTGAACCATGATCTCGAGCCTGCCTAAGCTTACCTAAAAAGGCACTTTAGACCGTGGAGTTATGTTACTGGCCCGCATGCGAATTTTTCATGAATTTGAAAGCACTGAGAAAAAGAAAACCCTTCCCAAATTGTTTACTTATGTTCAGATTCTCTGTACTATGAATTCTCTCAGGCATGTAATAATACCAGTACTGGCTTTTAAAAATATTGTATAAGGGTCAGCCAGATAGCTCAGTTGGTTAAAGTGCCTGCTTAGGCAGAGCACAGGGACCAGGGTTCAATCCCCAGCACCATATCATGCCAGCCCTGCCCCTGGGATGCGCTCAGATGAGGACTAAAACTGGGTGTGGCAGCACATGCCTGTGAACCCAGCACTTGGGAGGCTGAAAACAGGAGGACCACTATGAGTCCGATTCATCCTGTGCTAAATACATAAAATATTGTATTACTATCAGTAAAAGTCACTTTATATATTTCAAGTTTATTTAAAATTTCTAAATATCTATGATGACTACGAGTGACTGGAGGGTTTTCCATATTACATACAGGGGTTTCTACATTGCATGATTCCTTTCATGTCTTTGACAATTGATAAAGGCTTTCCCACATCATTTAAATCCCTAAGAGTTTCAACCCAGTATGAGTCCTTGCATGTGTTTTATATTTACTATGCCTGGTGAAAACTTTGCCACATTACTTATATATATAGGCTTTCTCCCCCCATGAGTTCTTTGACATAGTTTATAATTACCTTGTGCACTAAAACTTTCCCCACATTGCTCACGCATTTAGGGTTTCTCCGCCGTGAGTCTTTTCATGTATTTTACATTGACTGTGCCTTCTGAAAGCTCTCCCACACTGCTTACATGCATATGGCCTCTCCCCAGTGTGAATCCTTTCATGTTTTTTACAATCACTGTGCCTGTTAAAAGCTCTTCCACAGTGTCTACACATATAGGGCTTCTCCCCAGAGTGACTCATTTCATGTTTTTTACAATTACCTTGTGCACCAAAAGCCTTCCCACATATCTTACACACATAGGGTTTCTCCCCAGTGTGAATCCTTTCATGTTTTTGACAATTACCTTGTGTACCGAAAGTTTTCCCACACTGCTTACATGCATAGGGTTTCTCCCCAGTGTGAGTTCGTTCATGTCTTTGGCAATCACTTTGCGTCCAGAAAGCTTTCCCACATTGCTCACAAACAAAAGTTTTCTCCTCAGTGTGAGTCCTTTCGTGTTTTTTACAATTACTTTGTGTACTGAAAGCTTTCCCACACTGCTTACACACATACGGCTTTTCTTCAGTGTGAGCATTTTCATGTTTTTTACAATCACTGTACCTGTTAAAAGCTTTTCCACAGTGACTACACAAATAGCAGCTCTCCCTAGTGTGAGTCCTTTCATGTTTTCTACAATTACCTTGTGCACTAAAAGCTTTCCCACATTGCTTACATACATAGGGTTTCTCCCCAGTGTGAGTCCTTTCATG
Source organism: Capromys pilorides (assembly GCA_004027915.1). Classification (NCBI taxonomy): domain Eukaryota; kingdom Metazoa; phylum Chordata; class Mammalia; order Rodentia; family Capromyidae; genus Capromys; species Capromys pilorides. Next base: position 3,087 of record PVKN010043280.1, on the reverse strand, counting down.
TGTTTTACAATCACCTGGTTTAAAGAAGGCTTTCCCACAATGATTACATACATAGGGTTTCTCCCCAGTGTGAGTTCGTTCATGTTTTTGACAATCACTGTGTGTAACGAAAGTTTTCCCACACTCCTTACATGCATAGGGTTTCTCCCCAGTGTGAATCCTTTCATGTTTTTGACAATAACTGGGTGAGCTAAAAGCTCTCCCACAATGCCTACAAACAAAAGGTTTTTCCTCAGTGTGAGCTCGCTCATGTCTTTGACAATAACTGTGTGTGCTGAAAGCTTTCCCACATTGTTTACACACATATTTTTGCCCAGTGTGAGTCCTTTCATGTGCCTGACAATAACTGTGTGTGCTGAAAGCTTTCCCACATTGCTTACATACATAGGGTTTCTCCCCAGTGTGAGTCCTTTCATGTTTTCTACAATCACTTTGTGTACCAAAAGCTCTCCCACATTGCTTACATAGATAGGGTTTCTCTCCACTGTGAGTTCGTTCATGTTTTTGACAATTACCTTGTGTACCAAAAGCTTTCCCACATTGTTTACATATATAGGGTCTAGCCCCAGTGTGAATCCTTTCATGTATTTGACAATAACTACGTGTGCTAAAAGCTCTCCCACATTGCCTACATACATAAGGTTTTTCCTCAGTGTGAGTTCGTTCATGTCTTTGACAATCACTGTGTGTGTAGAAAGCTTTCCCACATTGCTTACATAAATGTGGTTTCTCTCCAGTGTGAATCCTTTCATGTGTTTGACAATAACTGTTTGTGCTAAAAGCTTTCCCACATTGCTTACATGCATAGGGTTTCTCCCCAGTATGAGTTCGTTCATGTCTCCGATAATGACTCATTGTGCCAAAAGATTTCCCACACTGACTACATATGTAGAGGTTCCTCTCAAGCTGAGTTGTTTCATGATTATAAAACAAAGCATTATTTAAGGATTCCCAACTGTGTTCATATACATAAAATATTGTCCTACTATGAGCACTTTCATGGTCCTGAATACCATGAAGAGAATTAAAATCTTTTCCACATTGTATGGTATCCACTGTATTGTGATTTGTTTCCTGGATTTGAACAGGTGTACTAAAGGCTCTCACATCTTGTTTATATACAAAGAATTTTCTTTCAGCATTATTTCCTTCAGTGAAATCAGAGTAGGATTGTTCATACTGCATATACCCAGGGGGTTTTTCTTCAGGATTTGACATTGCAAGTTTCAGAAAGGACTGAGAGTCAGTGGAGGTTTTCCCATATAAGTTACAGTCAGGCAACTTCTGTTCAAATCCATGGAGTTCATATATGAGCCCAGTGTTCTGTGTGAAGGGCATGGTTGGTGATGCATGGCCAATCAGAAGCTCTCCACATGATGTAAAGCTTTCACCTGGTTTTATATTAAGCAGTTTCATGTGTGCATTTGTAATGGGAGCCATAAAAGCCATTTCTCTGTGTTGATACCAGAAATTATACTGACAGCATTGGTCTATGTCTGCACTTCTGTCAAAGGAAAAAAAAAAAAGTAGTCACATTAAAGTGTCTTTTTGATGCCCCCTAAGCACATTTGATCATGATAGGTGACAGCTTGGAGACAACCTTTACCAAAACAGTATTCACTTGGGAACTTGGAAGCGAAACTGTTTGCACTACAGTTGGTACATATGTATACCATATGTTGATTATTTTTCACACGCTTTTCCTCCATAACTCTACCCCACCCCTTTCACTCAGCCTGTTTACCCTCTCCAAAGTGTCCAAAGTGTTGGCCTCTCTCTTTTCAACCACCTCTCCTTTATTTTACTTAATTCATATCTTGCATTTTACATATAAAATACAAGTGATAGTGAACTTTCTGCTATTATCTTATTTAACATAAAATGGTCTGCAGAACCATGTATTTCCAGTCAAAGAACATCATTTCAATCTCCTTTATGGCTGCATAGCATTCTATTATGCATACACAGCACAATTTTCAGGGCTGGAGACTGGACTCAGGGTTTATTCCAACTACATTTTTATTATGAGACTGAGTCACATCAGTCATACAGCTGCCCAGGCTGAGTATGAATGTGCCGCAGCTTGCCAGTATACTCCATTCGGCCCAGGCCATCCCATTCATCCTCTCTACTCATCTGTCAATGTGTATGTAAGCTGTTTCCAGAGCTTCACTTTTTACATTTTTATCATTTATGTATTTGGTACACGGTCTCATTACACAGATTGGACTCATAATAATCCTCCTGTTTACAGCCTCCCCAGAGCTGGCATTACAGGTGGGCACCACCATGCCCAGACTTGGTTGCTGACTCAGTGCGCCTGGGGGTGGGGCCAGTGCGGTATGTGGGACTGGGGATTGAACCCTGGTCCCTGTGCTTGTCAAAGCAGGTGCTTAGTCTGCTGAGCTATCTTGCTGGCCCTCAGAGCTTCACTTCTGTAAATTTTACTGCCATAAACATGGATATGCAGGTATTAGTGTAGTATGAATAACTTTGGGAGAATATACCCAGAAGAAGTATACCTGGATAAAATAAAACTGTTTTTACTTTGAGGAAAAGTATATATATATATATATATATATATATATATTCTATATATTTCCATAGGTACTATGCTAAAATGACACTCCTACCAACATTTTGGGAAGAAGCCTTCTAATACTCTATGTATTTTGAAACAGACATAGACTAAATACTTTTGAAGATTGCTTGAAAAAAACTGTTATTAAATCAAGGGTATTCATTTAGATTTTTAATAGTTTCTGAAAGTAACCAATGTTGAAAATACTGAAAGCATTTATCTCATTTAAATACATATATCATTATTTATATAATTTCATAAGAAAGGCTTTTGAAAATATATATGTAATTAGATGTCATTTGTGGCATAATGTCAATACTACATTTCAGATATTGAGATATTTCAAATATCTAATTGTCAAAATATTTCAAATATTCTAATTGTCATCTTTGGAGAAATTTTGTGAAATTAAAACTGAAGACGGTCTCATTTTACTTGTTTGTGTTTTTGATTTTTGAGATGAGGTCTTCCTATGTGGCTTAGGTCAGCCTCAAACTCACAAAGTA
>PVKN010043279.1:0-10262 GCA_004027915.1 Capromys pilorides | reverse complement strand
TTTTTGTTCAAGGAGATTAAGGGACCTCAGAGGAAAGGGATAAATGAAGTATAGTGTGCCTAAGGAGAGTCACCTAGAGAGAGAACATTCTCTCAGGCTTTCACAGAGAGCAAACTGATCAAGCAATGGCTGTGACTTGTCCCAATGGCTGACACTGGCAACAGTTCTACAAAGCACTGTACATGGTTCCAAAGTTAATACTGAGGGGATTTGACCCTGGAAGATACAAAAGATGAGTGTTCTATTATACAGGTCTGGCCTTAACTTGCCCTCGATCACCCAGCAGAAAAGCTTAATTATGAGGCATAGAATGCAGAGCTAGATTAGTACGATGAGCTGTAAGAGGCTTATACCAACAGCTTCCAACATTGCCCGTTTCACCAGTGTCCCACTACAATTATGGAACTTTGGATTATGTATACAACTACTCCCTCTTTGTACAAAGAGAAGATAAAATTTTTTTGTTATTTTTTTTCTTTTTTTCCTGCCCTACTAATATAGATTAGAAAATTTATCATATCCACACCCAGTGCTCCGTATAACTACTATGAGAACAACAATATTCAATGTATCAATTATTATGAATGCACTACTAATGTGTTTTGAAACTATCATATTGTTATTTCTTATTAAAAATAAAAAAAATTAAAAAGTAGTTGCTTCCAGACTGGTGAAATTGAGGGCTTGGGCAAGATGAGAGAAAAATTAATTCTTTACGTAAACGCAGTTACACTGTTAGAATGTCTTGGCATGTAGCCTCAATGCTTTTAAAATTCTGGGTCACTTTTTTCAAATTCCATTACAGGCACCAATTATAGAACACTTGCCTCGCTAACAAGGGTAGAAGGATTAAATGGCTTGTCAAACAGTTTCAGACATGGTGGAGTTTAGAAGAGAAGCAAAACCAAATATTTCAATGCTTTTCTATCTATGATACCACGTCACATTTGGCATTGGTTACAATTAATGTTTATTTTTTGTGTTAATGTGAAGACTTTCTTTGTATTTTATTCCAAGATAGCTATCTGATATTTATTTATTTATTTATTTATTTATTTATTTATTTATTTATTGCAGGACCGGGGTTCAAACTCATGGCCATGCACTTGCCAGGCAGGCACTTGTGCCACAGAGCTATCTCCCCAACCCCTCTAATATTTATTTTAACCAATGTTGATTATATATTTTTCTAAAAATAATTTTCCCTGATGACAAGTGTAACTCAATGATGATTACAATAAAAGAGATTTTAAGAGTTTTTCCAGAGCCAGGACTATGGTGACATTGCCATAAATCACACACACTCTCAACAGAGACCATCTTCCATGGAAGCCTCGCCCGAACAGGCCTGATATACAAGGGTTAAATAGCTCTGCTGCATTCATCTTTTGCTGTGCAGCTTAATAAAACAAAATTTCTGTCATCAGTAATTATTCCTTATCCCTGTGTCTTGCAGGAAATTTTAATCAGCCACATTACGAACCCGGGAAGGCAGTGTGAGAAAGACACAAATGCAGCCTGAATTTATAGAAGGGAGTGAGGGTCCCTCTTAGCCCAGCACATGTGCTGGCCACATGCTCATAAATCACGTCAGTGTGTTGAACATTTCTCCTAGCACCTTCCTGTCACATTGGTTTTATACTGCACAGTTCTGCCAGTCCTACACACACACACACACACACACACACACACACACACACACACACACACATTTCTTACGATTCTCTTTCAGGCTTGAGAGTGACATTTGATGAACTACTAAGCTAAGTAAGTGTAGGTAAAAGCTTTCCAGATTTTTAAGGCTTGGTCTCAGAAAGCAAGCACTATAGGTAGCGGAATTCTTGTTGATTCTGAAGAAACCACTTAATAACGTGATGATATCAGTGACCACTACTGTCACACCAAAAAGAAAGCTGCATCTGAGTCTGAATCCAGGAAAGCATGGCCAACAAGGAAGCTGCCAATTCAGAGCGATGTTTGTCCTTGCAAACGAGAGCTTCAGAAATTCAGTACCTGCTGCTCTGTCTATTTGTGTTTTCCAGTGATGCTAATACATGTCTGTGTGTACCCCAGTGCTGGTCCTCTGGGAATTTGTCATCTGAGACAAGTAGAATACATTGAGAGAGAACAGCAAGACTCAAGAGACAGTTTTCAAGACTGCCTGGCTGATCTGTTGGTTTATTTAATGGAAACCAAAAGTAGCAAACGGAGGTTAAAAGAAAGTCAGATAGGCACGTGGTGTCATAGAAAGGAAACTGAGATTGTTCCTTACCGTGGGCACACAGTACTGCAGAGTAGATAGAAGAGCTGCGGAAGTGTGCTCGTAGCCATCTAAGCAGAAAATCCAGAGGATCCCCGCGACGCCAGCAAGAGGGACCCAAGGCAGAGCTGGCAAAAGAAGCTGCGGCCAAGCGAGCCTGAGGCTCACAGACGCCTTGCCCCAGGGGCTTCGACCTAGAGAGCTGCTCCAGAAGGGAGGAGTTCAGCTGTTGGCCTGCTGTGCAAATCTGTGGGTCAGAAAAAATCTCCCCACTGGAATGGAGCTTTAGCCAGGAAAGTGGGCTATCCGCTCTATATCATGGTTGAAAATTAATCACCTGGGAAAAATCTGAGCTAGTAATATGTGGAATAGGGGGTTCAATTCACACACTATCCTTGATAAAAAAAAAAAAATCAAAATTGAAGTCAAATTGTAGAAGTTGGTTGGGGACCCACCGAGCTGGCGGTGGTAGGCAAAGCCACATAGAAGCTTCGCAGCTATGAGCCGCAACACATGCTTGGGAGGCCACTCCCTTCAAAGAGGCTCTCAGGGCTGGTGAGTTAGCTCACTGGTCTGAAATGCCCGCTTAGGCAAGCTTAGGCAGGCGCAGGGGACCACAATTCAATCTCCAGCACCACAAGCATGGCCAGCTGCACCTCAGGTAGGCTGAGCTGGCCATAAAAAAAAAATTAAAATTAAAACTTAAAAAAAAATAAAAATAAAAACAAAAAACAAAGCAAGCTCTCAGGCCAGATTTGCCGCGCTCAAGGAAGCAGCCTGCCCTATGTAGGTGGTCAGCAAGCAGGAAATTCACATGCTAAAGCCAAGAGGAAACAGGCCATATGAAAAGGAATCTGTGATAAATGCTCAAAGATATAATAAATAAAACTCAGGCCAGGCATGGTGGCACACACCTGTAATCCCAGCACTTGGGAGGCTGAGGCAGGAGGATAGATGTGAGTTCGAGACCAGCCTGGGATTCAAAAAGTGAGCTCAAGGCCAGCCTAAACTACATAGTGAGACCCTGTCTCAAAAAGACAAAAAAAAAAAAAAAAAAAAAAAAAAAAAAAAAAAAAAAAAAAAAAAAAAAAAAAAAAAAAAAAAAAAGAAGGAAAGAAAGAAAACTAAGATGAATAGCGTCTTTAAGAAGGCAATTTCAGGGCTGGTGAGATATCTCAGTGGTCTAAAGCGCCTGCTTAGGCAAGCTTAGGCAACCGCAGGACCGTGGTTCTATTCCCAGCAGCACATGCTGTGCCAGCCCTACCCCCATGGCAGGCTAAGCTGGCCATAATATAAATGAATAAAGTTTAAAATAAAAAAAGAAAGCAATTTCACAAAAGAATAAAATGGAATCCTAGAAGCAAAAAAATATAATAACTGAAGGGAATGCTCAATGTACAAATTACCCAGGTGTACTAAGGACAAAACTAAGAGCAAGTGTGCAAACAGACACTGAGGGATGATCAATGGGTGATCAATAACGTGGTATGTCAAACACTGTCTACTGTACATACTTTTCCTCAATTAACTGTGAACTCATTGGTCGAAAAATAAATTTTATTTTGTACTTTATTTTGAAGAGGAGACATAGAGGACAAAGTGAACATCTCTAATATGTGTCTTGTAAGACTTCTTGTAAGTGTTCTCTCCAGAATAAGAGATTGAGAGAGAAGCAGGATTCTGAAAATGAAGGACGCCTAGCATCTTCATGTTGAAGGAGCTGTCAGTTCTGAGAAGTAACCAGAGAAATACTAGTTGGCTACTAACGAATGTTAGTAGACTCTTAATTAGCTGCCAGAAATCAAAGGTCCAGATGGTTAAGGGAACTAGCTTCCTACCTACTATCTATCCTCAGCTAAATGGACACTCAAGAGCAAGGGTGTCATGCTGTGTGCGTCTCGGTGTCCCCCAAAGCCTCACAGTTATGGGGGTGGCTTCTAGAGTTTCTGGTGAATTCATGATCCAGTGCTGGGGTTAGGGCGGTGAGTGCTGCTGGGATTATGGGTGTGAGTGCTGTGCTCCCCCTGGGGCCGATAGCCTGCACGCAGTGTGAGGAAGGGGGAGCCGTGCTCTCTGCCTCAGCTGCTGCAGCCACTGCTCCCCGCTTTTGCTCTTGCTGTTTGACTGCTGCCCTATGCCATGTGCCACTCTGCTTTGGCGCCAGTCGGGCATGCAACCTCCATGAACTGTGTGCTTAAAAGCCTTTCCTTCCTTAATTCTGAGTGTTGGGTATTTTTTTTCCCTGCAATGAGAGAAAACTGAGACAAAGGGTAAAACAAAACAAACAAACAAAAATTAGATGCGTAAATACTGAGAAAGGTTACATATGCAGAACCTTACTGACATATTACTGGAAAATTTACTTTTGTAAGAAATTGTATATAGAAAGAATGTAAAAAAAAAACATCCAACAAAAAAAGCAAAGTCCAATAATGTTGATGAGTCTATGTTTAAGTGTTAATGTGTGCAATTTAAGTTTTTAAATAGCATGTATTAATAAATGAAAGAAAATATTTTAAGGTTTTGTCTTATTTCAAGAGCATAAAGGGCCGGTGAGATAGCTCAGTGGACTAAGTACCTACTTTGGCAAGCGTGGGAACAAGGGCTCAATTCCCAGTACTACAAGCCATGCTGGCCCCGCCCCAGCGGCACACTGAGTGGGCAATGGAGTCCAGGCATGGTGGTGCATGCCTGCAACCCCAGTGCTGGGGAGGCTGAAAACAGCAGGGTCACTGTGAGTCCCAGCTGCATGCACCAAATACATAAATGAAAAAAAAAAAAAAAAAAGAGGATAGAACTACTGACTAACCTCAAGACTTCTCAGATGAAGTATGCTTTAGTATTTAAGACCACAAATAAAAGAACAGAAGTAGAGCAGCACCAGGGCCATAACTTTGGACTAAAGAGCCATGAACCAAAGTTAACCAGCTTTCCATATAAAATGTCAAAAGTGTCTGTATGTTGCTGCAGCAAAAGAAAGCAGACTCTAGCAGCACGGGACGTGCCGGGGAGCCGGTTTGGGACGTGCCTGGGAGCGGGCTCTCCAGAGTTCCGCGCTCAGGAAGCTCCGCGCAGGTGAGTTAGAGACCCTGCTCAGGCTCCGGTGAGGGCCCGCCGCCCCTTGTTCCTCTCACCTGCCCGAGCTCGCTTCCCTCACGGGGCTCGGAGCAGAAACGCTCATGAACTTCCAGAAAAACAGCCAAACAAGCCTCTTTCTCTATTGAGCCACAGCAAATGGACCGAGACAGATCAGTAACTCACCAGAAGCTATTTTTAAAAGAGGGGTATAAGATGAAGAGTAAACTCCACCAGTTTAGGGAATGCAAGAACCCCTCAACTACTGGGGTGTTTTCACTGATTTTTACAGCATGCAGAGCACATTAATAAAATCTGTGCGCTATGTGTGCTTTCAGAAATTATAATGCATACAGACGACCAACCCAGCTGGCATTTCTGAGCGTTAGATAGCATGCTTAAGGACAAGACAAACTACAGTAAAGCTAAAATGGAAGAGTTCAATAAGGGTAGATACCACTTATTATCGTTAGCAAATGTTTATTTCTTAATGTATTTGGTATAGGGCCTCACTGTGCAGCTTGGATTCCTAGTGATCCTCCTGGCTCATCCTGCCCAGTGCTGGGGTTACAGGCGCGTGCCAGGCCAGGTCTCAGTGGCCTGCTCAGTGCTCCTGGGGGCGGGGCTGGCACGACCTGTGGTGCCTGGAGGGAAACTGATCCCTGTGCCTGAGCTATCTCACCAGCCCTTAGCATATTTTTAAATGCTAGGAAGTTAGGAGAATAATTCAGTATCTTGATATTAAGGTCCAGCGTCCTCATGAATGAGTGGATTTGGCAAATTTAAACAGGAGCTGAAAGGCCGAAAGCATGAAGTGTTCCTGATATTTATTGCATAGAAATCATGAACAGTGCAGTGAAGGAAAAGGATGAACAAAGCCTCTCTGCCAGGTTTGAAGGGGTTGCAGGGCCATTTGAAAGCTGTACCATTACGTGTGCAAAATCCTCTCAGGAGTGTTCGCCGGGCAAGTACGAGGTCGTGGCTCGGTGCCCAGAGTTAGCAACCACTGACTGTGCCTTCTCCTCGCAGACCCTTAGAACCACATGTCACGTTCGTGGGATTTCTCAGATTCTACATTGTGTAGTAATTGTTTGGGGACTTGCATTTTGTCTTTTTTACCAGAATTTCAAGGCTTGAATAGTGTCCTTCCTCTTTGGATTTACCTGTGTGCCAACCCTGTGCCTTGTATGTAGTCAAAATCCATTAAAATTTGTTTCTAGATGAAAATAATTCTTCTAAAAATAGTTGGTGTTAATGTGAAGCATTGCCTAAACTCAGCAGCACCTTTGCTCTGTGCAGAGAAAGGACCTCTCCTCACCTCGCTTCTCATCCACCAAACAGAAGCTGAGTCAGAGTTACCACAGAGTATGTGCATCCAATGTTTTCCAACCCTTGTTATGGTGCACATAAGCTTTTACTGATGTGTGTTTAAAATACATAACATTTACAGTTATCTTGGAGAATTAGTGTAGACACATGTCATCATTTTCACTTCCTTTTCCTCAGTTTCTATTTTTTTTTTTGCAGGACCAGGGTTTGAACTCACGACCTTGCACTTGCCAGGCAGGCACTTGTGCCACAGAGCTATCTCCCCAACCCTTTTCCTCAGTTTTTAAAGGTAAAAGATTTCAGATGCTACTGGAATAGTTTTTTCAGCAGGAATGAAATATTTCTAGTTTTGAAAGAATCGGCCACTTGCAGAGCTGAATGCCGCGGCTCAGCAAGCCGCCGGTTCTTTCGCACCCTGTTGAAGCAGGTGGCAGATTCTTTGCAACAAATGCCCCAGTCCAGAATGTGAGGGGCTGGGCTCCCTCCTCTATCTGCCTCTGGCACCTCCAGAGGAGCAGGCAGAAGACACATCTTCGATGCCTGTTCTCACCGTGGCCTCTGTGTCACCCCAGCCTCCTCGCCCTGTTCCCACACCACTTCGGTGTGGCTCTCATTCCCAGGCAGCCAAGAGCTGCATGGCAAGTCGTTGTCTAAGTGTTATTGACCATTAAGCCACAGACAGCTTTAGTTTGAAGAGCATCTTAAGCACCACACCCACCCCACGTGTAAACTCCTTTAATGCCAGATGGTTTCATTTCAGGGCTAAGATCCTGGTCTTCCCGTGACATTTGCCAGGGGACAGTCAGGGACACCTCCTCACATGTTTCTTGAAGTAGCCTCTTAATACTAAAGCAACCTCTCCAGATGGGACCCAGTAAAGATAAAGCCTTGAAGATTGTAAATAAAGTGACCTCTGCTAAGCTCACTTAGGAAGCTGTTGGCTGAGGGAAGATTTTTTTTTTTTTTTGTTTCACTCTATCAAAACCCAAAAAATAAGACAGCAGGAAATGGGAGGTTACAGGGCATGATTCTTTCTCTGCACTCATGTTAAAACCACCCGAGATCAAACAGTGAAGTATGAATTTCTTAGGAAGGGAGGATCAAGGCATTGGTGGTTGTTATGAACTTCTTGGAAATCTTAGGCTCAGCTACGGCGAGAGGCAGTCCCCCAGGGCTGCTGGCAAGAGGGCTACATTTTCTCTTTAAAATGAAAAAGCTACATATGTGCCCATTTTTTAAAGGTAGATATAGATAAGAAAAACCCATGTGTGATCCCGGTTTCTACAGAAATAAAATGCTATAGAGCTGATATATTTTCTTCCTGATCTTTAACATGCCTGTGTGAGAAATGTGCATATATAAAACTGCTATTATTTCTTGCAGTGTTTTCATTTCACAGACCATGAAAACATTTAGAATAATTATTCCATGGAGGAAATGGCCAGTAACGTAGGACAAAATAGTCCATGTATCTTACTGCCAGTGGTCCGGTCTATCATGACAGTGATCCCATAAGCAGGAACACATTGTCTAGTTTCCTGCCTTCATTCCTTTTTTCTTTCCTGACTTTTCTGTTTCTTTCTGCCTGACTTCCTGCCTCTCTTTCTGCTTCCGAGATTTAATGTGGAAGAAATGTCACCCTTATGTATTTCTGGTGTAACATATAAATAGTGTGGCTCCTTTGGAAAAAGCTGTTGGTTCCTCAAAATGTTATGTGCTAGTAGGCTTTCTGCTAACAAAATACTCTTCATAAGCTTTCCAGGAGGAAAGGCTTATCTGGTTCAAGGGTTTCAGAAGCTCCAGTCTCTGATTAATTGTTCCTGTTTCTCTGGGTCTACGAGGAACATCATGGAACAGAACATCATGCTGAGAACTGAAACTAGATCCAGGCCTACTGACATGCACCAAAATAGAGTCAAAATGGATTGAAGATCTAAACATTAAAACAGAAACACTAAATCTGCTGGAAGAGAAAGCAGGTAGAAATCTTGAAGATATAGTGGCAAGCAGAGAGTCATGAACAAAAACTAAACTTCATGGGAAATCACAGAATCAGCAACTGGGAGCTCATTGTGAAGTTTCTGCATATCAAAAGAAATCACCAACTGAGTAAAAGATAGCTCACAAATTGGGAAAATATCTTAATCAATAATCACTCAGATAGAGGACTTCTATCTAAAATATATAAAGAACTAAAAAAAAAGTCAGACCCCCAAAATTCAAAGGCCCAATCCAAAATGGGCATCTGAGATAAACGTACACTTCTCAGAGGAAGAATATAAATGACAAATAAATATATCAAAAATGTTCCACAGCCCTGGTCACTCAAAAAATGTAAATTAAAGCAACCCTGAGAGTCCATCTCACCCAAGAAAGAATGGCTATCATAAAGAAATCAACTAATAGTAAATTCTAATGAGGCTGTGGAGAAAAAGGAACTCTTCTCCACTGCTGGTGGAAATATAGATGGTTACAACCACTGTGGAAAGCGCTATGGAGAGTCCTCAAAAAAAAAAAAAACAGGATTGCCAGTCCCATTCAACCCAGCTATCCCCCTCCTGGGTATTTTTTCCTGAAGAACTGAAAACGTTAGACTGGGCTTGGTGGCACACACCTATAATCCTAGCTCTTGGGAGGCTAAATAGGCAGAACACTGTTAGTCTGATCTAGTAGTGAGACCCTAAACACCTGTAGACCCTTCCCTAAAATACAACACAAACAAACTGAAAATGTCATGCTACAGTGATACCTGTGTGCTCATGTTTATAGCAGCATAATTTGCCATAGCCAAATCTTGGGAACAACACAAGTGCCCATCACCTGAGGAAAGATAAAAAAGATGTGGTATTTTTTATACAATAGAATGTTACTCAGCCATAAAAAAAGACAAGCTTGAGGTCTTTATAGGTAAATGGATACAACTAGAGATTATACTCATAAGTAAAATAAATCAGACTCATGTGTGCAAACATAGATTGTCTTCCTATTGTAAGAACCTGAAAGAATAAATAACATCTGAGAAGTATAATAGATGTAGTGAAAACATAAAGAAACTTAACATAAGGAATAAACAATGGAGATGAGTAAAAGGAGAAAAGAGGAAAAAATGAAAGGCAAAAAAAAAAAGTCATCTAAGTATATATTACAGGATAGCTGAGATGATTGTGCTACTCATTTCTGTCAGTTTTTTTGAAAGTAGCAGTCAGTTTAAAATTTTAATTTTGAGGGGACAGGGAGATAGCTCCATGGCACAAGTGCCTGACTGGCAAGTGCAAGGTCATGAGTTTGAACCCTGGTCCCACAAAAAAAATTAATTTAGACTAATTCTATGCTAATATCTACAGTCTGAGCAACTACATTAAGGACCACATTATGCAATATAAAAACCATGATTGAGTACTTTGCATGCTGTTCTTTTAAATATGTGCCATTTTTAATGTCATCAATTACTATTTTAATCTCTTCGATAAACTAAAAGGTAAAGAGTAAAAAGGACAAGACAAAAATTTAGTTTATTGAAGATTAATGTTTAATTGTTTGACCAGTCTTACATATCTATATCTGGTAGTCTGAGCATCAAAGTTGTTGATAGCAATAC
>PVKN010043278.1:0-10263 GCA_004027915.1 Capromys pilorides | reverse complement strand
CCTTTTTCCCATCCCAGTTGTCCTTTCCTTTTGAGTAGCTTCTTTCCCTTTTACAATATCTATTGTAACCTTTTTCTCTTTTTTCATTTATGTATTTGCTACAGGGTCTCACTATACAGTTCAGACTTGTAGTGATCCTGTTTTCAGCCTCCCCAGCACTGGGTTTGCAGGCATTCGCCGCCATGCCAGACTCAGTCATCTGGCTCAGTGCACCCCAGGGACAGGGCTGGTGCGGCATGCAGGATTGGGGATCAACTCTGATCCCTGTGCTTGCTAAAGCAGGTGCTTAGTCACTAAGCTATCTCGCCAGCCCTATTGTAACTTTTGAATCTTATTTACTCCTTCAGTGTCTTATACTAGGGAGACATGACATTTACACATGCGGGTCTGATTTATTTCACTCATGAGTATGATCTCTAGTTGCATCCACTTACCTATAAAAGCCATGAATTTGTCTTTCTTTATAGCTGAGTAATACTCCATTGTACAAAACACCACATCATTTTTATCCATTCCTCGATTGATGGACATTTGTGTTGTTTCCAAGATTTAGCTATGACAAATTATGCTGCTATAAACATGGATGCGCATATATTGCTGTGGTGTGATGTTTTTAGTTCTTCTGGAAGAACACCTGGTGGGGGGGAATAGCTGGGCCAAATGGGACCTCTAATCCTAGTTTTTGAGGAAGCCCTACACTTATTCTCACAGTGGTGGTAGCAGTCCCTGCTTCCACCAACTGTGGAGAACAATTCCTTATTCCCTACAGACCCACCAGCTTTTGTTATCAGTTGATATTTTGATGACAGCCACTGTACTTTGAAGAATCCACAAATGGGATCTCATCCTATTAAATGGTATTTGTGCATCAAAAGAAATCACCAATAATTAAGGTTTATTGAAAGTGTTAATGTTTAATTATTTGACCAATCTTACATACCTATCTCTATTAATCTAAACAGATTTGATGATAAACGTATGTAATACAACCATTGTTAATTTTTTTGTTCTTGTTTTGAAATTCTGTACTATATGTACTCTTGCTTGTTACTCTTTTTCTATCTTTGTTTCCGCTATTTTTACTCTTTAAAATAAAATTTTAATTATTAAAAAAAAAAACAAAGAAATCACCAGCAGAGTGAAAAGAAAACCCACAAACTGGGAAAAAAAGTTTAGCCAAATATTCCTCAGACAAAAGACTTCTATCTGGAACACATAAAGAATTAAAAAATCAGACTACCAAACTGTTAAGCATTTGTGTATGGTAATTACATTATTAATAAAAGAAGAGATTGTTATGAAATTGCTCTTTGCTGCACTTTCAGTATTTTTCCTCTAGTAATTCCAGTTACTGATTTGGTCTTTATATAACAGCAACAACATATACAGAGCAGCTTTTATGTACCAGGTACTATTGTAAACACCACATCCATCCTCTCCTAGTTGAGTCTATCAACAGCCTTATAATATATAATTGTCTCCAGTTCATGTAGTGTAGAGAGACTGAAGTCCAGCTAAAAATGCCTGACACTGAGATTCCCACAATTCCTCTGTTTCCAATATCCTTCATATCTTTATAAATTTTTCATGGTACCCTAAGGCCAAAAGAAATACCTAGTAGTCTTGTTGCTTAAGTGGTTCAATCCAAATAATGTGTATTTGTGTCCTAACAGCTTATGAATCATTTGAAAAAAAAAAACCTCACATAAATTGAGATAAAAACATTTTTATTCTGTCTCAAGTAACAAGAATTATGCAGTAATGGCATGAATGTGCCACAGAACGCTGCAGTTTCTCAGAACTGAGAATCGGATCGGATGCTACCACCTTCATTTCTTGGTGTATGTTAGCTTTCCTATGGAACTTGCTTTTTATCACCATAACTGCTGAAAACCCAGCTTTGCAAAAATATGATGTCACCCAAAGCCGTGCAACTCTAGCTGATGTTGAAACATCACCAGCCTCACTTGGGCAGGCATTGTTCAGGGGAGTCTGTGAATGTTGTTGTATCTCTCAAACAAACCTATGGTGCTCCTGCCCCTCCTTCAGAGTGTGCTGCTGAACCCAGGGAGAGTTTTGCTGGACCTCAGCAAAATTTGAATTCAACTCCTTGAGCAGATTTAGTCTGTTTGAGCTGCTATGACAAAACACCTTAGGCTGGCAGGCTTAAATAATGCAAATTGAAGGGCCACACAGATAGCTCAGCAGATTAAAGCACCTCCTTAGGCAGAGCACAGCAGCTAGGGTTCGATCCCTGGTGTGCCATGCCAGCCCTGTCCCCAGTGCTCACTGAGACAGCTATTGAGACTGGGCATGGTGATGCACACCTGTAATCCCAGCGCTTGGGAGGCTGAAAACAGAAGGATCACTGGGAGACCGATCTATGTAGTGAGACCCTGAATACCCTGTGGATCGTGTACCAACTACATCTAAAAAAAATGCAAATTGATTTTTCTGGAGTCTAAAAGTCTCTGACCTGGTGCTAATGAGGTTGAATCTGGCTTCTGGGCAGTTGCGGAGCTGTGGGCTGGTGGGGAAGAGATAGTGGGACTAGCCATTTGGACCTGAGCAGTAGATCCTGACCTGTTGCACCTGGCCCGTGGGCGGGTGTTTGCTCAGGGCCTCCTGGCTGGTAGCATTCGCTTTTCATTTTGCAGACATTGATGTGCTGTCAGTCTGTTCTAGACCTCGCACTGAGCTTGAGAGGGAAGAGACAAAGATGAATTTGCTCTGGGGCCTGTCTTTCAATCACCTTGTCAGATGATAAAATAACTGCAGTTCAGCTAGAGGAGAAGATACAAAGCATGGCCTTATCCCAAGAAAGGATCCCGGGTGTGAGGGGTGTTAGCACTGATACGGCTGTCATGAGAGCTTGTTTAGATTACACTGTAGACGTTCAGTTTCAGGAAGGAAGGAAATGACTGTCTCCTTCCCATTCTGTTGGAGTCAGATCACTCCAGGATTATAGTTAAGCAAAGAAGAGACAAACAGGTCTCAACAGGCATCTTACCACTTCAAAAAGCTGCAGTTGACTGAGTGGAAGGCGGGTCAGTTGGGGCTGAAGTGTTTTGGATAGAGAAACTTCTGAGCATCCTGCCCCTGATGAAATGTCTGGAACACACCTATTTCAGAAGGGACTGAGCCAGCTGGGCCTTGGTCTCATTTAAACTGCAAAGGGATGACTTTCTTAGCTATGATTACCACTGTCTGTGCTGTACTGTCCTGTCACCAACTCTGAGTGTCCGCCATGCCAGACCAAAGCTGTTGGGAAATGTATTCTTGGGGTTTGTGGTAAGTGAGTTTGTCTTGGGTCTCAATTTTATCACCTACTTGAGGTCAGGAGCAAAGGGGACAGAAAGGAGAGGCTGCTGCCTGGTATCTTATTCAGAGGCAGGCAATAATATCCACTTGCTGGGAAGAGGAATGGGATCTGACTCTGCGCACTGCTGCCAGGCGTAATGGGTCAACTGAATATTGAACTGGGGCTATGGAAAACTACTAGGTTCCCTCATGCTTCCTGTTATCTACTCTAAGAAATGTACTCTCACCCTCTTTTCAAGGCCGTTTAGTAAGGAGTAACTGGGTAACTGTCTCCTTCCACTCCCTGATCTAAGTTCTGTAAACATACTTAGTTAAGATGTATCTTGTGTATCTTGTAAAGACAGCTTACTCAACCAACCCCCACATGGCCCAGTGGCACATGTCCTAACCTGTGAAAGACCCCTTAGCCGTGCGACTTTTCTTTTAAAAGCTCCTGCTTTCCGGGTTAGTGGTCGGTCAGTCTTCTCCTGCATGAGAAACGACTGGTGGCCCTGAGCTCGGTAATAAAGGCTCACTTAAAATTCTCAGTTTTGGATGTTGGTCTGGCTTCTGAGAATCCATAAACAGATGGGACCCGTGAAGAATATGCATCTCATCCTCCACCTCTCCTGCTCACGCTCCTCCTGGGGCTGCCTGCAGCTCTCTGGAGCAAGCCCACATCCCCGTGTGAGGTCCGACTCACCAGTTTGTCTTTCTGTAGAGGCCCTGTGAGCTCATCATCTTGGTTAATGACACTTTCCGAAAAGCCTTCATATCTGCGTACCATTGCTTATGCTGTGTCCCCTGCCTGGCCCACCCTGCCTCGCCTGGTGAATCTTGTTTTCCTAGGATTGGCTAAGTCTTCTAATTGACTTCTTTTTTTTTTGGCTTTGAGACAATGTGTTGCTGTGTAGTTCAGGCTGGCCTTGATCTCACTATGTAGTCCTGCTTGACCTCCAATTCACAGTAATTCTCCTACCTCAGCTGTACTGGGATTATAGCCGTGTGCCACCATGCCTGGAAAGATATAATTTTTTTTTTTTTTGAGTCAGAATCTTATTGTGTAATCTAGGCTGGCCTTGAACTCCTGGTGACCCTCTTGCCTCAGCCTCCTGAGTGCCTTAGCCTGAATATGTCACAACACCCATCAGGCCCTGTCATTTTACTATAAAACAACAACAATAACAGTAATGACAACAACAACACACGAAACCTACAACCATTTAACTTACAATTAATGTAGCTTGGAAGTTTGGCCTGGGCTTAGCTGGGTGGGTTTCTGGACCAGGCTGATCTTGCTTGGGGAGAACTGGTGGGCCACCCAGGGCTGCGGGCTTCTGATGGCCTCAACATCTGTGATGATGGGAGAGGGTCTCTCTCCATGTGGCTCTGGATAGTCTCTCGTCCTTCAGCAGGCCAGTGCCATTCCTGTACTTGCTGAGTCTCCAAGAGCCTCAGAAGAAGCCCAGCCCCCCTGCTGGAGAGCTTTTCCAGCCTTTGTGTATCCTGTTGGCTCAGACATCACCTGGCTGGTGTCAGACTGGGACAGCATCAGGGATCATACGGGGACAGGGAGCAGGAAGGAGGGGATTTGGCACCGTTTCTGTTCTCTTTCACAGCTGGACGCCATCGGCAGTGTCCGTATTTCCCCCGTATGTGAGCTTCCAGAGGCCTTGGTTTGGGATGTGAGGGTTTCACCAGAG
Source organism: Capromys pilorides (assembly GCA_004027915.1). NCBI lineage: Eukaryota > Metazoa > Chordata > Mammalia > Rodentia > Capromyidae > Capromys > Capromys pilorides. The sequence continues at coordinate 5,260 of PVKN010043278.1, read as the reverse complement.
CCAAGCACAGGAAGGATGCTCTGTAGTTACTAACGTCTGCCTCAGTGCCTGTGGATCCGATTTGGTACAAAGGAAAGGCCAGAGAACCCGGGTACAGCTGGGAGTGGGCTGGGGGAGAAGAGACAGGAGGAACACAGATGACCCTTTGCAGATTTCTGCTCAGCAGCCCAGCACTGCAATCTGTCCCAGAGAATGATCCGCTCTGACTCAGCCGCAGTCTGGTCTCCACCTTTAAATGCTGGGAACTGCATAAATCAGCACATTTCCCCCAAAGCAGAATCTAAATACAGCATGGCAGGCTGCTCCTCATAATTAGGCCTCTAGCAATGATGGTTTTAGCTCCTTGTGTTGTATCACCAACCTCGCAGGGGAGCAGGAGGAGTGTGATCAGGGTTATGAGACTGTGTGTACCCCTGTGGCAGGGGAGGCTGAGGCAAGAGTGCAAGTGGGGGCTCTGGCTGTGGTTCCTCTTCCACTCTTCCTACAAAGTGTCTGCCTCCAGGTGTGTGCGCCACCAGGCTGTGGCCCTCCCCACTAGACGTGCAAGCCCACACCGTGTCCTTCATCTTCCTGCAGGTAACCTCCTGTGGCCCTTTGAGCCCAGGTATGCACACACAGGGACAGTCTACCTCTGGGACAGCAAAGTCCTTTGGGCAGGCTCCGCAAGTTCTGCTGGCCTGGGACAGGCAGTGTGCGTATGTGTGTTGCTACAGGCGGTATGTTCTCTTGTCCCTATTTCTTGTAGGGAAGGGCATGGCCATAGGAGGGTCAGGGATGGGTCCTCTAAAGTAGGGCACAAAGGGCCGGCCAAAAAGCTCAGCCAATTAAAGTGCCTACAAGCAAGTGCAGGGGCAGGAGGTTCAATCCCTGGGCCTGTCGTGCTGGCCCCACCCCGGGGTGCACTGAGATGGCATTTGAGACTGGATGTGGTGGCATGTGCCTATAATCCCAGCTCTTGGGAGGCTGTAAATAGGCAGATCACTATGAGTCTGATCTACTAGTGAGACTCTAAACGCCCTGTAGACCCGTCCCTAAAAAATACCTAATAATAATAATAATGATAATAATAATAAAGTAGGGCACAAGGCAGGAAAGCCCTACTTGACTGAGTCTAAGGGTGTTGGTGTGTGTGTGTGTGTGTGTGTGTGTGTGTGTGTGCGCAAAGCTGGAGAGACATGGGGGAGTCTGCAACTCTGGCCGTCACACTGTTGGCCGGGCTGGGCCTCCCAGGTCCTAACAGTCACCCAAGTGGTGCCAGGCCTGTTTGGCATTCTGAAACGAGCAGCCATTGCCCCTGAAGCTTGTAGGGCCTTCTATTAAAATGAAAAGGTCGTGTGTTTCTGTCTTGCTGTCACTGAAGACCTGTAGGGGTCACAGAAGCTGGAGTGACAGCCTTCACTGAGCACATAAGGAAGCTGAGGCTTGGAGTGTACAGCTCACACAGGGCACACACCCACATGCAGGGGAGCAGGGCCTGGGCTCTGAGGCGGGCTCTCCAAACTGCGCTCTGGCCATCGTCCAACGGCTGACTTTTAAAATAAATTTGAATAGTACCAGTCTATTGCTTGTACCCACCATTGCTCGAATACCTCCTCACCCCTAAGAGTTGGGGTTGTTCTCAGGTTTGCCACTGCTATGAACATTGCCAGTGCAGTGCTCCACGTGTGGGACCGAATCCTGCCTCGGTCGTGGACAAGATTACTAAGCTTGGGTGAATTTCCATTTGCCCTTTGATGTAACAGGGACAGTAATATCTCCTGCGCGAGATACTGAATAAATGAATAAAGAAACAGATGGTGAGAGTGACAGTGACAGTGCCTGATGATTATGCCTTGTGGGGGGCTCTGGTTTGTATGCGGGGCTCTCATGAGCCTTGCGGGCCGAAGGCAGCATCTCTCCACAGAGTATCTCCTGGGACTCCAAGCTGGCTACAGTGTTAAATCACGTAGGCATTCTGCTGGCATTCTGATGACCCCCAAGTTTATATCTCTAGCCACGACTTTTACTGAATTTCAGATTTTTACTTACCTTATTTACTCTGTCTTCAGAACATATTCCACACAGCCTGGATTTCTCTATCTCTATAACTTTTAGTCCAAGCTGTCTTTGTCTTTCTCATTCTCCTTTGGCTTCTGCGATGGACATTTAGATTATTTTCCTTTTTTTTGTGTGTCTTTTTGAGACAGGGTCTCATTATGCAGTTCAGGCTGGACTTGAGCTCACTTTTGTAGCCCAGGCTGGTCTTGCACTGATCTTCCTGCCTCAGCCTCCCAAGTGCTGGGATTACAGGCATGTACTACCATGCCTGGCTTGTTTTCCTTATTTTTTTTCTTTTTTTGGTACTGGGAATCTAACTTAGGACCTTACACTTGCCAGGCAGACCCTGTGGTTCCTGGCCACATTAAATCTTTCTAGCTTTATGATAAATACTTTTCAAATGATACACTTCTTCCAGGTTTTGTTTTAGGTTATTCCCCTCAATTTCAACATGCAGTACTTACTTGCTTAATTCTGACAATTTCCTTATTAATTTCCGTATGTTGTTTAGCACTATGTTATTCAGTTTCTAACATAAGAGGGGTTTGCCAGTAATCTTTTAAAAATTATTGTTACATATGGTCAGAAAGGAAAGCGTAATTAATGCCGATATTGGAAAATTTGTTTTGGTTTAATTTAGTATTTAGTTTTACAGAATGTTCCTTGTGTGATTGAAAAGAATGCTAGCTGGCTGTAAAGGACAGAGTTCAAGGTATCTATCCATCCATCTATCTATCTCTGTCTGTCTGTCTGTCTGTCTACCTGTCTGTCTATATTATCTTACTGATGCAATTTTTGTTTTTGTGCTCAGGTACTTGGGTAAATTAAGTTTTTCAAATGTAATTATTTGGGGCTGGGGAGATAGCTCTGTGGCACAACACCTGCCTGGCAAGTGCAAGGTCGTGAGTTCGAACCCCGGTCCCACAAACAAACACACAAACAAACAACAAATGTAATTATTGGTTTATTTATTTCTGTATTCAATTGTATAACTTGGAGTTCTAAATATCTTGAAGCTACAATTTTTAGTGAAAAATATATGCCATGGATGGCTATTTGAAAATCTATAATTCTTTCCCATGATCCACTGTTTGCATTAAGTTACATTTTATGAGTTAGGAAGATGAACACCTCAGCCTTTTGGTTCATATTTGTCTGACATGTGCTTTTTAATCTTTGTCAGTCTCTGTGTTCTTTTGTGTTAAGTGTTTGTAAATAGCACACTACCAGGTCTTAGTTTGCTCATACAATTTTAGACTCAGTTATCCTTTGATTGATGGCTATAAACCAATTTTTTTTTATTGTAAATACTGCTCTATTATGCTGCACTTCTGCGATAGTATTTCACATCTTCAATTTACTGTACTCTTGTTTCTCCTTTTTTCCTTTATCAACTATAAATTATGTCCTGTTCATCAGCTGGTGAATGAATAAACAAGCTGCATGATGTAATACTACTTAATAATAAAAAGAACAAACTACTGCTAAACACAATGGGGGTATCTTCTAGAAGCATGAAGTAAACGATGCCCCTTGTAGGTTGCATCCACCTCTGAACTCAAAAGGCTGCAATAACATGTGTTTTCATTTATATGACATTCTGGCAAGACTAAAATCATGGGTGAGATGAATTGTTGTTGTTGGTTTGTTATGACTTGTATCTAGATATCCTCCCGAAATCTCATGTGCTCATAGGTGGGACTTTGGAAGTAACTCAATCTATGTGCATGACACTGGATTAACCTACTGGTTGGTTTTGCATAGCTCTGGGTATGGATGATGCATTTATTGAAGAGGAAAGATCTACCCTGGGTACGGGTGGAACCAACCAATAGGCTTGTAGCTTAGATGGAATAAAAAGGGAAAGAAGGTAATCTTGCTGATTGCTGCCTGCCCTGCCATGAGCTCCTTCTCCTCTGCCTGCCTGTCTGGCTACCCTGCCTTGGAGCCAGCTGACTGTGGACTAAAACCTCTACAAACTGTGAGCTAAATAAACCTTTCCTTCTTTAACTTGTGAGTATTGGGTTTTTTTTTTCCACTAATGAGAAAGTAGCTAAGACTGGAGTGGGAAGTGGGGCAGGGGTTGACTGAAAGGGCCAAGAGGAATCCATACTGATGATGGAAATAACGTGTCGTGATTGTGGTGGTGATCTCATGAAGGTACAATTAATTCTCTACATATTTTTCAACATTCATTAAACTAGTTAAAAAAGATGGCATGTAAGTTGTATCTTACTTTGAAAAAGCAAAGTTCAACCTATTGGTCATTATATTGCTCTTGCATGATTGCCCATCCTCCGTCTTTCCAGAATCTTCCTCTGGCCATGCACTGAGAATATTGCTTTGCTCCTTGCGATTTCTGATCAAAGGTCTCCTATCCATAGGAGTCTTCCTTAATTAGTCCCCAAAACTTTAGCACCATCTGATGTTCCAGAGATTTGCTAATATGGCTCTGCCTTCTGTAATCTAAGCTCCAGGGGCTTCGAGGACAGGGGCTTTGCCTGTTTTGTTCACTGCCATATTCTCTGAACAGGGGCTGGCGAGATAGCTCAGCAGTCTAAAGCACCTTCTTGGACAAGTTTAGGCAATCACAGGTACCATAGTTCGATCCCCAGCACCACATGCTGTGCCAGCCCCACCCCCAGGGCAGGCTGAGCCAGCCATAACATAAATAAATAAAGTTTAAAGCATATTCTCTGAACAGTGCCTGACACATAGTGCTGAATAATCGTTGGAAACGTTAATGATTTGTTGCAACTGTTAGGTCTTAAATGAGCAGTATCAAAAGAAAAGAATGTGAACTGCGTAAATCAGCAAAAATTCCCTCGTAATCACATTTAAAATAGAAAAAATCAGGTATAACTAATTCCAATAATGTAGTTCATTTAATCCAATATGTTAAAATATGATTTCAGCATACAAGCAGTATAAAATTATTAATGGCTGTTCTCTTACTTTTCTCTTATGTCATTGAGATCTGGAATGTGTTTTTCATTCACAGTACAGCTCAGATTTGGAAGGCCACTTTTCAGGAGCCCATGAGCCGTGTGTGGATGGGTGTGTTGGCCAACACAGCTCTAACAAGAAGAACTCACTGGGGTCAGGTCCAGAAGAGATTTTGCCCCCAGGGGACATCTTTGTTGTGGGATATGGCCCTGAATCAACAGCAAATCTCTGATCTATCATCTATCTATCTATCTATCTATCTATCTATCTATCTATC
>PVKN010043277.1:0-10262 GCA_004027915.1 Capromys pilorides | reverse complement strand
TCGGCTGCCCCTCCCCAGCAGCCTCGATTCTGGCACTCACAGCTCCTAGAGAGGGGCCAGCACCCTGGAGGGGCTCGGGCCACCGCCCGCGGTCTGGCCAACTCACCTGCAGATCAAAGAACTTGCTGTACCTCCGGTAGATGGTCTGGGACGTGGAGTCGGACCAGGTCACGTTGATGATGTAGACCTGTGGGAAAAGGTAAGAACAGGTGAGCGGGGGAGAAGGGCTGGGCCGCAGGCTGGCCAGGTGTCACATCTCGGGACCCTTCCTCATCCCGTCTACCCCCAGGCCTCAGGCAGGGTCGGGGGGGGGGGGGGGATGTGTGTCTAAACACACACACAAGCACTCAATCAAATGCTAAGGGTGGCTACCTCGGGTGGTGAGATTAAAGCTAATGTTTTTAATTTCCTTCTCTTTATGGTATATTTGATACAGAGAGCATATAATTGGAATCATTATGGTTTTCTGAGTTCTTTTAGGTAGCTCATTTTCACAGGTTCTCAAGCTTTATACTGAATATGATGCCCCAGGGGATTTTCCAGAGTTATAGGTGCCGGGGCCCCACCATATGATATTTGCGTAAGTAGACCTGGGTCTCAGGTGAGGTGCAGGTTCTGACATAGACAGGTTTGGCAAGCCTGGGTTATTTTGCTGCAGTGTGGCCTCGGAACTCCCTGGGGACAGCACTTCAGGGTTAGGAGCATTTCAGAGACATGATTTGTCCTTGTGCCTCTACTAGTGCTCAGTGCCTGGCACACAGCGGATGCTCACAAACATTCTGCTGTGTCGAACAAGCAAACTGGGCCTCTGGGCCGGGCAGCAGGCCACAGGTACAGACGCTTTCTCTTTAGGTCCCTCGCAGCCTAGTGCTTTGGGGCCAGAGTGCCGCTGCAGTCCCCAGCTGCTCCCAGCGCTGCGGAGCTTCTGCCCAGCCACTCTGGAGGGCTGCCCAGCCCAGCAGGCCCCTGGGAGGAGAGAGCACCCCACCCTCACATCTGGCCTGCTGTGGCCACTGTGTGTGTCCCTCCTGGGAGAGGCCCAGCTGGAGAGATGGCCCCTCCCACAGCCTCGGGACTGTTCTACTGTCCTTCCACAGCCCAAGGTCCAGCGTGTGTCAAGGAGCAGCGGCAAGGCTGAGGAGAGAGGCGGGCTGCACGTCCCCAGCACCGGCTCCCTTATCTGGAAGTCCATAAGAATTACTCGGAGAGCATAAAAACGTGGATCCCGGGCTTCTGCCTATGGATTCTGAGCCCAGAGATCCGAGTGACCCTACCAGTGAGGACCCATAGCCACAGAAGCCACGGTCCGGGCCACAGAGAGAGGCAAGCACACACGTGTGAAGAGCAGCAACCTTTAGTCCCTGGCACCAGAGTGGTTGAGCCCCTGGGGGCCAGGCCAGGGCCTGCATAGGAGCCCAAGTTTTGCCGCCCTCATCCCGACTCCCCTCCCTCTCCCTCCTTCTCTCTTCCCCTCGCAAGCTCAGAGTCAGCCTGAAGCTCTGCAGGTTGTTTGTTCTGCAACTAGGATGGATTTTGCCACCCAGAGGTGGGGCATTTACCATAGGAAATCCTGATGGTGAGCAACATTACGCGAAAGGCCATCCCACCCTCCCAAGCTCAAAGCTAACTACTGACCTACAGGAATACACAGACAGGGATATGGTTCGCTGTACACCATATGGAAAGTGCGCATCTCATACAACGAATTGTAAAGCCACTTTGGTAGCCGTTTCCTTGGCTGAACGTCACTCCGCACCAGCCCAGTGTGAGCGCTTGTGTGCGTTAGGCCACTCCATCCTCAGCCCAACTGAGGAGCCACCACGGCTGCACTCAGTGCTACAGGAGGAAGGTCAGGCTCAGAGAAGCAAGGCCACATGTCCGAGGCTCCACAGTTACCGGAATGGGGCAAGAGCCGAACCAGTCCAGCCGAGCGCGCTCCTGCCCCTGACTCCCCTAAGTGTCTCGGGCCGCTTCCTGCTGGATGGGACCTCCAACAGCGTGGTGCGTCTGTCAAGGGGCATCACCTGGTGTAAGTCAAAGGTACGTGGGTGCAAGACAGAGACAGACGTGGGCCAAGCCCATCCCTCTGTTAGACGCCCACTCCACTCCAGCAGCATTAGTCCACCCAGGAGTCCACCCGGCACCTTCCCTACTCCACGATCTCTAAAAGCCTTTCATGTGATCACGGTGCTGATTAAATTTCAGACAGAGTTGGGGATATAGCTCAGCAGCATAAGCGCCTACCTGGCAAGCACCACGTCCTGAGTTCAATCCCCAGTACCACAAAAACAAAACAAAAAACTTCAGACGACCACAGCACTATCTCCCTATATGAAAATTTAGACTATATATACAGCTGCTTTCTCTTAGTTCAATAAAAGAAAGATTTGTACTAATAGTGTTTAGAGAAGATATCATGTCTGCATCTTATACTCTGAATGTTATGGTTTATGTCTAGTTCTCCCCCCAAAGCCTCATGCAATCATGGGGCGGGTATTTCTAGAGTTTGAGACTTGATTCATGATCCACTGGGATTATGTGTTTTAGTACTGATGGGACTATGGGTTTGAGTCCTTCTGGGATTATGGGTATGGCCTAAGGCAGATAGGCTGAGGCAGAGAGCCTGAATGTGATATAAAGAGAGACAGAGAGACAGACTCAAGCTGTTGCTCTCTGCTCCCCTGGTTGTTCTGCTGCCATGAACTGGATGGTCTCTGCCCTATTCCACTCAGCCTTGGGCCAGTGTATTATGGACTGAAACCTCCAGCAACTGTGAGCTAAATAAACCTTTCCTTCCTCCATTTTGGGTATCAGGTATTTGTCCCAGCAATGAGTAAAAAGTAACCAAGACACTGAATAACTACTACAAAGACAGTTTGCAATATATTAATTATTGTAACTGTCCTATAGAACTGTCTCATTGTTATTTCTCATTAAAATTAATTTTAAAAAAATTTAAAACTGGATATTTAAATTGAGCCACTCACCAGGGTTCAACAGACATCTTTTAAATGCCCCAGGCATTCTGAAAAGTCTAGACAGCCCTTACTCAAGGAGTGGCCTGGAGACCCAGAGGGGGGTAAATAAAGGCAACTCCTGGATGCCAGACCAGGAAGAGGCAAGCCTGGGGGCCAGACAGCAGGCCAGCCCAGAGGATGCCCCCTCACAGGCCTGGCACCCACCCATCACACCTCCGACCTCCAGCTCCAACTTTCCCCTCCAGCCTTTCTCTACAGAGGGAATCATCTCTGCTTAACCCTCAACCTCAAGCCACACCAACGGCACATGTTGTGAAGAACTGGCCAGAGGACAGCGGTGGCAGAGAGCTCGCCACATGACGCTTCCCGGGCACTTGCCAGGTGCTGCCCCCGAAAGCAAGGAGGGCCCAAGTGACCCAGCCCATCCAAGAGAGTGTTCCTGATTTCTCCAGGAGGAGCACAGCCCAGAGGCAGAGGTTAACTGGGGCTTAATACTGCACCGGGGCAAGGCCGCTGGAGACTAAACCCAAGCCTTGCACAAGGGAAGAGACCTCTTGCTTGGCACAGGAGAAGCCTAGGGCCCGGGGCACTGATGGGGCCAGGAAGGGCATGGCCAGATGAGGAGCCAGTTCCAAAGCCAACCACAGCTGCACCCTTCTTACTGGCTGTGAGAGCTCAGCCCTACCTCTCGGACCCTCGGTCTCCTGTCTGCACCGCAGACCCAGCCTTCAGGGCCGCCAGGTCGGATGCACGCACGCATGCACGCATGCATGCAAGCACACACACACACACACACACACGCACACATGTGCTGTAGTGTGATCACCCTTGCCAACAGCAGAGCTGGGCAGAACCCAGATCTCCTGATTCCCAGCCCAGCACTGTCCTGCATACAACTAAAACAGGTTCCTCTTAGAAAAGTCCTTGGTCCTTCACTCTCTAAAATAGTTGAAAGTCCACAGGGAATTGTCTTTGCTTAACCCCTGACCTTAACCCACACCAGCAGCACATGCCCAGGAGAACTGGCCAGAGGACAGGGGTGGCAGAGAGCTCCCTGCATGACCCTTGCAGGACACAGCCACTCAGCAGGACACAGCCATGCTCCCCTCCCACCAAATGGGTCTTCTTTCCCAGTTTTGCAAGAGTCTCTCCTGCTAAGTCTTGCACCCCATGTCCTATTTATGCCCTCATATAGCACGAGCGGGAGTCAGGGTGTGGTGGCAGAGGCTCCGCCTTTTTGGATTCTCCCAAAGGTCTGGGTTGTGCTGCACACCCGGCCAGCTCTCCTGGACAGCCAAAATCCAGGGTTGAGGAAACGCTTAGGGCGCTCCCTGGAGACAAGCCCGGAGAGACAAGGACAGTCTCCAGACCCCGTTCTCTCATCTTGGCAGGAAGCTAGTCTGCTCTCATCCAAACCTGCATAATCCTAGATTATCACTCCAGATGTGCGATGATTACACAGAATTCCAGCCTAGCCCATTCCTAGCCCCCCACCCCGACCCCAGAGATTCTCAAGTCTCCATGAGCTGGCCTTGGTGGTGCTGGAAACGTTAGAGATAAACTGCAGACAAAGAGCAGGTGTCAGAAAGAGGGACAGGGCAGAGGTCACCCAAGTAATTGAGCTCTGTTTACCAAGCCTGCGTCAGGGGCTCAGATAAACTCCCCTCTGGTCTCAGGAGCCATCGAGATAACATTACCCGGCAGCTGGGTCTCAAAAAAAGTTTGACAATTAAACATCCTGCTTCCAAACATGTTACTTGGGTTATGTTTCCCGGGTGGAGTTTCCCTTCCTTCTGGATTTTAAAAAAAGCACGGATTCGATTTCCTTGTCTCTGGTCATTTCGGGCAGATGGTAGGCAGCCACACAGCCTCGCTAGACACCAGCAACTGTGTCCCGATCCCCCAAGTCAGCTCAGATGGGGGAGACCAGATTGCCACACTCCCCTGCCCCCTCACTGTCTGGGGGGCAGGAAAACCCCCCACCACTCTCGCTCAGCACAGCACCTTGGCCCAAGCAGCCGTCTAGGCTGAGGCCACGTTGGGCCGCCCCTTGGAGTGCGAGGCCTGGCCGCGTCATCTTCTCCATTGGCCACGCTCCTTTCACCAAGAACATGATCTTGGTGCAAGCCAGACTCACAGCTCCACCACAGAGCACTGAGAGTAGAGCCCCAGCCAGTGCAGCCTAGGGGCCCGACTGCACACAGACGGCCTGCCCGTCTCTGGAAGGCCCAAGCTTAACTAGCAAGCACCCGTCAGGTGACACCTGCAGCTCCTTCTACGGAAGGAAAGCACGGCATGATGCAAGGACTCAGGCGCTGCGGAGGGTGCCATCCGTCTCTATGGCACTGTGGCTCCTTGGACTTCCACAAGGTGAGCCTGGCCTCTGGCCAGATGGACACTCAACTACAATTTCCTTCACCTGTTGATACCACATGGGGCTGGGACCAGCTGGCCAGGACCAGCCTACCCTCCAGCCTCCAAACTATGCACCCCACCTTGGGCTGCATCCATGCAGGGAAGGGGCACCTTGTTCCCGAGGGGACTGTCACTAATTGCTAGGATCCTAGAGGTCACAGGGTGTCTCCAAGCCTTCTGGCATCTGTGGATGAAGAGATACCTGATATTTTTTGGCTTAATGGCTAAAGGCTAGGGCCCCACAAGCTAGAACGAGCACAGTCCAGCAGCTAGTGAAAAGGCGTTTACCGCATCACTGCCCTGGCTCCCTGCAGAAGAAATCCATCGCGCCAAGTTCCTCCCTGAGAAATCAGTGCCATCCTGCCCAAGGTGCCAGGGAGCTCTACCCTTCCATTGCAAGGCCCCATGCACTAGTCTTTCTCATGGTGGCCAGGGAGAGAGGGTGGCAGTAAGTCCGAGTTTAGCCAGGGTGGTCTCTGAATTCAGACCACCCCGCAGGGCAAAGGAGTCAGGGCTTCTGTTCCTGGTGCAAGTGGCCACACCATTCCGCAGGTCAATGCTGTTGCCCCCTCCCCCCATGGAGGCCCTCACACACCTCCTGGCACCACCTGGCTGCAACAAGCAAGAGCGCCCTGGAGTTCTGACGTCTAATGGGCCTGTTGGCCTCACACGCCTGGGCGCATCTCTGGCTGCTCCTGGCCTGAGTCTCCTAAGAAGCTAACACCAGCCTTCACCTGCTCAGTGCTGGCTTTCCACAACCCAGCGTCGACACGTTCCCGGCCTGCCAGTCTGGCGGGCACCCTGAAATAATGACTGATGAGGAAAGCAACTGGAGTCTGCAGTGACAAAGAGGGGGACACCCTTGGCCATGGCTCTGGCCCCACAGGTGAACCCCAGGGGTCCAGGGGGTAGAATACAAATATATCACTTGGTACAAGGATCTTTACCAACCTAAAATGGTGCCAGCAAAATCAACAGCTCATGGCCAGTTGGCTCAAGGTTTTGAGCTCAGTGTGAGAACACTGAGCACTCTTGGAGTGAGGCCCTATTAAAATTCCAGCTCCTCCTCTGGGTGGTGATTTGCTTTGGGGCTAGGAGGAAGATAGTATGGCAGAAGCTGGAATTGGGGCCACCTGCGCTCCAACACGCCCTCACAGCTGGCTGCAGGGTGAGTGACCTGGCAGAGCCTTTGCAGGTCCTCGGCCCACTCCATCCAGGTTCTCACTGGGCTTGCGCACCTGGGCAGGCTCAGAGGATGCAGCAGCAGCGGTCCCTGGAGAGGTGGCACGAGGCAAGGAGAAGACCCTGCCAGCAGCCATACGTAGCTCCAAACACAGAGCGCCGCCACAGATCAGGCCCACTGCAGCCACTTCTGGGGAGAAGGACAATCTTTATAGGGACAATCTCCGGAGAAACAATGTCTGCGGGCTGCGGCCACTGCGTGGATCATCAGTGCAGGGTGCACAGCGGGCTGCGGCGCACCCAGTGCCTGCCTTTGTGTGCCGGCATCACGGGCCTTGGCTGTTGGTTAGGCTTGAAGTTCAGGGTAAGCAAAAGGCTCCATGGGAAGTCCTGGTCTCCTCCCAGGACTGTAGAAGGAGAGCGGACGGCAGGTCCCTCACTTGGGGGCTGCTGTGAGGAATGAGCTTCAGCCTTGTGTTCCCTGCTAGAGTGGAGGCTCCTGCAAGGCAGATCCCCGCGTCCTCACGCACCTGAGGGCACTTGATCCACTTCACATCCCCTAAGTGAGGGAAGAATTGGAACAACCAGCCAATACCCCAGCGAGAGCTCCTCAGAACCTAGTTCTGTACAAGCTAAAGAGAAAGTGCCAGGGAGACAGCTCAGTCGAATAAGTGCTTGCCTGGCAAGCGCAAGGGCCTGAGTTCAATCCCCAATCCCACAAAAAGAAAAAAAAAAAAGTGAGGCAAATACCCCTGGGCTCTTACAGGACAGCAGGGAGGTAAGACTCACTGACCAGTCAAGTAGGGGAGTAGGGTGGGGGCACAAAGGGAGCCTGAAGGGACCAGATGATGGCTCCTCGCCTTGCGCAGGTGTCTGAGAGTCTGTGAGCCAGAGTTCCCTGAGATGCCATGTGTGGTTTACCATGGAACGTCATATTAAACATGGGGTGCTCACACAGAGCGCGGCACAAAGCAACAGTAGCGAAGTGGACAGGAAGAGGAGGGAGGCGACAGCTGTCAGTGCCCTTGCCACAAGGCTGGTGCTGTGATGCCAGGAACAGAAAGAGAAGGGAGCAGGAGTGAGACATTAGCACGCAGGAATGCACACACATGCATGCAAACGTGCACACACACACACACGCTCATGCACGTGTGCACACGTACACACACAGCAGCGATGGAATGACTACTAATAATAGGTCTGTCCTGGGAAAGAAGCAGAGCAAAAAATAACTCTGCTGCCCACAGCCAGGAAAACAGTGACCATCCCCGCTGCAAGGGTGGCCATGCCACGGCCGGCTCCTCTGGGGTCGGAGCCTTTTTTCCTTTTTCTCTTCCCGCATTTCTTGGAAGGGAAACGAGCATACAAGTTGGGAGCTCCCAGGATTCACGGACTCAACCAGGGACCTCAGAGAAGGGATCGGCTATTCACCAGGAATGACGAGGACAGTGGCCCTCCCACGTGTAGATGCCTTGCTGAGTCCAGGTGTTACCACGTCCGGCTCCACAAAGAGACTGACAGCTACCAGGCAATCACGGCCACTCAAGGTCTGTCCACGGCAAGCCGTGGAGCCAGGCACTGTGGCCAGACCACTTTGTCTTCTTTAATGACACCAGACTGCCTGGAACACAACAGCATCTCTGCCACAAGGGTCTGCGCTGGTGGTTCCGTCTACACTCTGCCAGTTCTTGTGGAGGGACTCCTTCAGTCACTACTAGAGTGACGCCAAGCCAGGCACAGGAGATGCCCGGATTGGGACAGAGCTCTATTCCATGTTGCCTGCACCCACAGGCTACGTCCTGAAAAGTAACTCCTCTCTCCACCTCCATTCTGCATACATATCCTGGAGGCAGCAATGCCTGCGTCACCACAGAAATGAATGTGTGCATGTAAAGGACAGGCCCAGGGCCTGGCACCGCAGATTCTCAATAAACATGACTTTTGTACTCCTTTCCCTCACGTCAACCTGCCCAGCGCAGCCTTTCACACTCTAAGATGTTTATTCGCTTGCCCTGAAGATTCTGAGGGCACCAATTAGTACTGGGCCTGGCACGAAATCTACTTTGCATTTCCAGAGCTCTCCACGAGGGCCCACCCACCGGGCCATTCTCCAGAGTTCCTGGAGGCACGCAGTCGACCTTTGTACTTCCTTCCTCCAGCCCTGCCACCAGCCTCTGGTCCTGGGCCAGCCTATCAGAGGTCACCTTGAACCAGCAGGTGCTCCAGTGGAGAGGCCAGCAGTGCACAGCGGCTCTCCAGGGTAATGTCCACGAGCCCAGGGAGGCTGGCAGTGTGCCCAAGCTGAAAGGACAAGGCTTCCTTCCCAGTGGAAGTGGTGGGGGACTCTAGATGCGGATTGTCATTGGGGAGCCATCATCTTGGAAACTTTAACAAACATATCCTCTCCTGGATCACCCACAGAATTGCTCTCTTGGGCTGCCAAGGACGCAGCCATGGAGCTAGGAAAGCTAGGAAGGGGGATCCTTGTTCTACATACTCCAAGCCCCCTGGTCGTCCCCCCCCCACATCCTGTGAGTGTGCCCCTCAGTCATCACACCCTGGAGACCAAGGCAGAGGGCAACAGACAGTTTGGTTTCCTCTTCCGGGCAACACAGCAGCCAGAGAGGGCTCAAGGCCAGCAGCCCCTCCACACTCAGCCTGCAGGGGAAGTGACCCCACGGCTCCCACTCTGCCCCCTGACGTGCTCACACCTTCCTTTCTGCTGCGCTCAGCAAAGCTGGACTTTTGACACTGGCAAAGGCTGCCACCGGGAAACACAGCCCGGACCGCACTGGAACAATGTTTTTGTAGAGTGTTCTGGCACATGAGTGTGTGCAAGTATGTGTGTGGGTGTGTACATGTTATGTGTACATATACAAAGATGTTCACTGCATGGACAAATAAGGGCCATTCAGTGTTCACTGACTTAAAGTTATATCGGGGCCAAGGTTATAGCTCAGCGGCCCCATACCTGCCCAGCAAGCCCAAGGTCCTGAGTTCAATCCCTGGTACCAAAAGCAAAAATAGAAGTAAAGTTATATGAACTATAGTTCACACATTTGTTAAAGACAAGGTGGACCTTTTTTACTGTTATGGAAAAATGCTCACAGTACACTAAGATCAAACAAAAATAAACCAGATTACACACAGTATCTGACCAATACAGTAGGGTGTGGAAGGGGAGGGGTTGCATATATTCATGCACACACACATTGAAAAGAAAAAATATAACAACCTGGTAATGGCAGTTAGTTGAGAGAAATAGAATAGAGAGAAGGAGAAACAGAACAGTTTGGCTTTCTACTTCACACAGTTCTATAATGTTTCATTTCATTTGAATGTGGCTTTCTCAACTTGTGACATCTCCATCTTGGACAGCCCCTGTGTCCGTAGCTGGCCCACGGCTGCTGCGAGTTCCAGGGCAAGCACTGACCTCCAGCACGTGCTGATTCCTGCAGGGCTTGGTGCTGAGCTCCTCAAGCCAAGGTGGGCAACCCTCACTGCACATGGAGTCGCTTGGTTTACCTGGGGGGCTTTGAAAACCCCTCCTGCCCAGGTCTTGCTGTTCCACAGAAGTCAGAGCCTTGCAGTAGGACAGGGTTGGGGGACTTGAGTGCTGAGAGCCCCTAGGTGGGTCTACTGGTGGGGAGAGCAGAGGAGACTCTGAACTGGACCTGCTAACACCCC
>PVKN010043276.1:0-10262 GCA_004027915.1 Capromys pilorides | reverse complement strand
CAACCATATGCTGTATACAAGAAATACATTTAACTCATAAAGAAACTCATAGGCTAAAAGATAAAGGATGGAAAACAATACTACATGCTCCAGCACCTCAGAAAAAAAACCAGGGGTAGCAATCTTGTTTGCAGACACTCTAAACTTCAAAGTAAGATTGGTGAAACAAAATAAAGAAGGCCACTACATACTGGTTAGGGGTAAAATTCAAGACAAAGAGGTAATACTCATAAATATGTATGCATCCAACATGGGAGCAACAAGTTATATAAGACAAACTTTAATGACATGAAAAATCTAATATTCAATACCACAATCTTAACAGGAGACTTCAACACCTCCTATCTGAAAAAGATGGGTCAATCAGACAAAAAATTAGCAAAGAAATAGCAGATCTGAACCAGAAACTGGAACAACTTCATTTAGTGGACATACACAGAGTGTTCCACCCAACCACTTCAGAATACACATTTTTTTTCAGCTGCACGTGGGACATTTTCTAAAATAGACCACATATTAGTCCATAGGTCATGCTTAAGTATATGCAAGAAAACAGAAATTATCCCATGCATATTATCTGACCACAATGCAAGGAAATTAGAAATAAATGACCAAAGAAACTACAAGAACCCCAGAAATACATAAAAATTAAGCAACACCCTTCTCAGCAACCAGTGAGTTACAGATGAAATTAAACAATATCTAGAATTTAATGAAAATTCAAACACAACTTACCAGAATTTATGCGATGCAATGAAAGCAGTTCTTAGAGGGAAATTTGTAGCTCTGAACTCACATATCAAGAGGACAGAACGGGAAAAAAATAAACACTCTAATGCAACACCTAAACCAACTAGAAATGCAAGAACAAATGAAATCAAAAGCCTAGAGACAGTAGGCAATTATAACAATTAGAGCAGAAATTAATTCAATTGAGACAAAGAAATAATACAAAGAATTAATGAATCAAAAAGCTGATTCTTTCACAGAGTAAATAAAATTGATAAGCCCTTAGCTAATCTCATCAAAAAGAGGAAAGAAAGGACTCAAATTCAAGCAATAAGGAATGAAAAGGGTGAAATTACTACAGACCCAGCAGAGATTCAGAGGATCATAAATAGCTACTTTGAGAATCTTTACTCTCACAGAATTGAAGACACAGAAGCAATGGACAGATTCCTAGAAAAGTACAAACTACCAAAACTGAATCAAGAAGATATAAGAACTCTCAATATCCCAAAAACAGCCAATGAAATACAAAATGTAATAAAAAGCCTACGTAGAAAGAGAAGTTCAGGACGTGATGGATTCACCACTGAATTCTACAAAAAATTTGTAGAAGACATAAGCCCAATACTCCTCAAACTCTTCAATGAAATCAAAAAGGAAGTGATCCTCTCCAAATCATTCTTAGAGGCAAGTATTACACTGATACCAAAACCAGAAAGAGATGCAACTAAAAAAGGGAACTAGAGGACAATTTCTCTCACGAACATAGATGCAAAAATCCTCAATAGAATCCTCGCCACTAGACTACAACAAATCATCAAGAAGAGCATACACTATGACCAGGTAGGATTCATCCCAGGGATGCAAGGATGGTTCAATATATGCAAATCTATACATGTAATACACTATATCAATAGAGCCAAAACCAAAAATCACATGATTGTCTCAATCGATGCAAAGAAGGCTTTTGACAAGGTCCAACACTCATTCATATTCAAAGACCCGCAGAAACTTGGAATAGAGGTCCTCTACCTCAAGCTGATAAAAGCCATCTAGACAGTCCAACAGCTAACATAATTCTAAATGGGGAAAAACTGAAGCCTTTTACTCTAAAATCTGGTACAAGACAAGGATGTCCTCTATCACCACTCCTGTTTAATATAGTTCTGGAATCATTAGCTATAGCCACTAGACAAGAGAGAGAAATAAAAGGAATAAAAATAGGTAAGGAAGAAGTTAAATTATCATTATTTGAAGATGGCATGATAATTTATTTGGAAGACCCCAAAAACTCCACCAACAAGCTACTAGAATTAATACACAAATTCAGTAGCATAGCAGGTTACAAAGTCAACACACAACAATCAATGACATTCTTCTATACAGATAACAAACACACTGAGAGAGAAATTAGAGAAATAATAGCTTTTACAATAGCATTGAAGAAAATGAAATACTTACGAATTAATCTAGCTAAAGAAGTAACAGAGCTTTTCAATGAAAACTACAGTACTCCGAAAAAAGAGATTCTGGAGGATTTCAGAAAATGGAAAGATATTCTCTACTCCTGGATAGGAAGAACCAACATTGTGAAGATGGCCATACTCCCTAAATTGTTATACATATTTAATGCAATTCCTATCAAAATACCATCAACAAACCTCACAGACATGGTATCAATCCTAAAATTTATTGAAATCAAAAAAGACCCAAAATTGCAAAGACAATCCTGGGCAACAAAGGTAAGGCAGGAGGCATTACAATTTCTGACCTAAACTTATATTACAAAGCTACAGTGATAAAATCAGCATGATATTGGCAAAAAAAATAGACCTGAGGATCAATGGAATAGAATGCAAGATGCAGAAACAAATACAAACACACTCAGTCACCTTATTTTGGACAAAGGGGCCAAACATGTTTATTGGAAGAAAGACAGCATCTTTAACAAATGGTGTTGGAAAAATGGTTCTCTACATCCTGAAAACTAAAACTTGACCCAGATCTATCACCATGAACTAAACCAAAGTCAAAATGGATTAAAGATCTAAATATTAAAAGAAAAACATTAAATTTCCTGGAAGAGAAAGTGGGAGAAAGTCTTGAAAACATCTGGATAGGCAAAGAGTTCATGGACAAAAATCAAATGCACATTTGACACTTGAAAGAATAAATAACTGGGACCTCCTGTGTCTAAGAAGTTTTTTCACCTCAAAAGAAATTACCAACAGAGTGAAAGGCAACCCACAAATTTTGAAAAGATTGTAACCAATATGTATTGAGACAAAGGTCTCCTAGCTAGAATTTATAAAGAACTAAAAATCATTAGGGCCCCAAAATTCAAAGACCCAATCCAGAAATGGGCATTTGAAATGAACACAAACTTCTCAGGGAAATTCAAGAAGCCTATAGATACATGAAAAAGTGCTCCACATCACTAGCTATCAGCAAAATGCAAATTAAAACAGCACTTAGATACCATCTCACCCCAGAAAGAATAGCTATCATAAAGAAATCAACCAGCAGCAAGTGCTAGAGAGGCTGTGGGGAAAAAGGAATCCTTTTACACTGCTGGTGGGAATGTAGACTGGTACAACCATTATGGAGAGCAGTGTGGAGACTCCTTAAAAAACTAGAGCTGTAAATACCATTCAATCCAGCTATCCCTGTACTGGGAATTTTCCCAGAAGAACTGAAAATATCATACCATAGTGATGTCTGTGCACCTATGTTTCTAGCAGCCCAATTCATAATAGCCAAATCTTGGAAATAACCAAAATGCCCATCATATGAAGAATGGTGGTATTTTTATACAGTGGAATATTACTCAGCTATAAAGAATGATAAACTAGAAGACTTCATATATAAATGGATGACACTTGAACATATATTCATAAGTGAAATAAACCAGACCTACATGTGTAAATATCATACAGTCTCCCTAGTGTAAGAACTCAAAAGAATAAATAAAAATGGAGAGGCATAATACAGATGAGTGGAAATCAAGGACTTAAGGGTTAAACAGCAAAGTGGCTGGAAGCAGAAAAGAGAGGACACATACCAGGAGCAAAACTATGCACTTATATGTACAGGATGAATTAGACAATGGTCCTAAGAAACCTCAAAAAGTTTTCACACTGATGATAGCAATATGTAACACTAAAACTGTACTTGGAATGCCTGTCATTCTGGCCTTTTAGATGTGTGCTGCTTCCAGTGTAATTTTAGTTACTGTAGTTACTGTTATACTTTCTCTCAAGCAAATGGTTGGTTTACAAGAAAACAAAAAAGGGTATTAAATGAGAATAAGAGACTAGGGAAAATGCCAAAGGATGGACAGGCTAAAATTTGGTACATGCTTATATTTCTAAATATCTGTGTACAAATGTGTAACTGTTTTTATCACTTCATATAGAGATATATTAGAATATCAGTGATTGGTGGAAAATACAAATTCCAAGTTAAGTCTAAGATGTTTGATTTTCAGAAAGACAATGATATTAAGCTCAAGCACCTATGGTTTAGAGTAATAGTATCACTAAGCTTTTCTTCTGGATGGCTAAGAATATAAGTTTATAGACCAAAAATTAGAGAAAAAGAAGAGCTACAAAGATAGCCAATATTTTGGCCCTAGCCCTTCAAGGTCAGTGAGGACTCAGGACAGAACAGAACCTGTGCTATAACATCCTATAACTCAGTGGTTTCCCAAATTTTCTGTTTAAGGAGATTAAGGGACCACAGAGGAAAGGGATTGAAGGTATATAGTGTGCCTAAAGAGACTCACCTAGAGAAAAAACATTCTCTCAGGCTTTCACAGAGAGCAAACTGGTCAGGCAATGGCCGTGACTCATCCAGATGGCTGACACTGACAACAGTTCTACAAAGCACTGTACATGGTTCCAAAGTAAAACCTGAGGGGATTTGACTGACCTTGGGAGATATAAAAACTACATGTTTTGTTATATAGGTCTTGCTTTAACTTGCCCTTAACCACCCAGCAGAAAAGTTTAAACGTGATTCATAAAATATAAAGATAGTTTAGTATGCTGAGCTGTAAAAGGCTCTAATCAATAGCTTGCAACATTGCCGGTTTTGCCAGTAACCCACTGCAATTATGGAACGTTTGACTATGTATGTGACTACCTTCTCTTGGATCAAAGAGAAGAAATCTATTGTACTAATAACCATTACAAAATTTATCATTTCTATACCCTGTGCTCTGCCATAACTACAATGTGGACTATAATATGCATTGTATCAATTATTAGGAATGTACTACTAACGTGTTTTGAAACTGTCACATTGTAATTTCTTATTAAAAGTAATAAAAAATAATCTATGACTTCATTAGATTTTTCAGTTCTGTACATGATACAAATAGGCTAAAAATCACTGTCTTACAGGAAGGAACATTGGCTTTCTTATTACTGTGCCAAAAATCTCTGAAATAAATATCTTTGAGGAGAAAATTTTTTTTGGTTCATGGTTTTAGAGATTTCAGCTCATAGTCAGCTGGCTCCATTGCTTTTAGGCTATGATGAAGCAGAAATATCATGTCAGAAGAATTTTACATAGGAAAGTTGATGATAGCCAAGTAGCAGAGAACATGAAAGAGTCAGAGAGGATAGAGTTGAGGAAAAGATGTAATTCCCAAAGTTGTATCCCCATGACCCTCAGCTGGACCACAACTTCACAGTTTCCATCATCTCCCAATAGTGCCATCAAAGGAATCCATAGTGCCTTGACCCACTGGCAAAGTTAAAGCCCTCACAATCTGATCACCTTACATATGTGAACATTTGGGGGAACATTTTAGATCCAAACTATATGCAGAACTCATAATCCACATAGAAAAGGATAAACAGGGTAACTTAAAATGTGTAGAACATATGAACGGACATTTTCCCATGTTGTTTATGTGGCCAAGCTGAATTTCTATGCCACCTTAACCTTCTTTATCTTTGAAGAAGACAGGGTTGTGTGTAGGCCAAGGATTCTTCTTCAGATGAGACAGCAAAACTTGTTTCTTAGATAACTGTCAGATAGCTCACCAGGGAATTTCTGACTTCATAATAATTCCATTTTCATGCTAAATGCACATACCCCAGCACCAAGAAAGCTGGCATGATGACAACAGGAAGCACCATAAGGGGAGGGAAAAGAGGTAACCCCTAAATTCCCATAAAATCTCCATTTCCACAAAATACATAATGCTGTTCCTTTTCTTATTCTGACCTTCCTTATCACACATCTAGAGTCTCAAATACTAAGCAGAGAAGCTGGTTTGGGAGTCATGCTTCTTATTTATTCTTTTTTTTTTTCTCCCTTTTTTTGGTCCAAAACTAAATGTTCCTTCACTACTCAGTTGGGGCATGGTTTTATTTATTGGTTTCACAATTCTGAGAGGGAAAAAGGACCCAGGTGGAGTGAAAATTGGTCACAGATCTACATCATCAACAAACGCATGCAAAGATAATCAACTTTCAAGGTCATTACAGGGAAGTAAATCAAAACTGCTATACTTCATGCCCACTATGTACTAGGTATTAAGACAGATAATAAACAATGTTGATACAGATATAGAGAAACGGAAGGAGATTGACCACAGATTAGTGCTGCATATAGAATGTGATAAATGAGCCATATTATAAAATGGGCATGGAAGAGCACACCCATTGTACAAACACTATAGTATCTCCTGGAACCCAGGCCAAGAGTCAGTATCAGTGAGAAAATCCTAAGTTTAGCATCACTGAAATTCTGACACTTGCTATCTTTTCCAATCACAGAGCAAACCTGGGACATCTTTTTCCATGGTGTTGCTGCAGAAAATGCCACAGCATCTTTTCCAGGTTTTGGTCTTTGACTGAAATCTTCCTCATTACTCTAAGTGATACTCATATATTTTCCTACTTAACAAAGAAAATGTACACTTGAAAAAGGGTATGACTGTATTGATAAAAATATTGTTTCATTCTATCGAAGTGGTGATATCATGGGCCAAGCGGTCAGCTGATCCAGTGCTTCATTATTTATTGCCGTGTAACAAGCTGACCCACAGCTTAGTGGTTTAAAATGACTATTCCATTTTGCTCCTGCTTTTGTAGGTCAGAGATCTGAAAAGGGCTCAGCAAAGAGCTTCATCTCTAATCCATGTGTCACCACTGAGAGTGACTGGGGTTAGAGGATTTACCTCCAGAACAGATTACCAGAGTGAGTGACAGCCCAGTGTCATCCCCTATCCTGTTCTGTCTCTCTTTCTCTCCCTTATTCTCTTCCTACTCCCCTCCCCCATCTCTCTCCAAAGTATACCATCACTTGGGTTATGCTTGGGCTTCTCATAACACTGTGACTTTCAGGAGTACATGTTTCTTTCATTATATTCTCTCCTGGGAGAGAAAGTTGTAGCTGACAGATCATTTAAGAGCTGTGCTCAGAACTGGTACAATGTCGCTTGTGCTATACTCTGTTAGTGAAAGGACTCACAGAGCCTGCCCAGATGGGAAAAAAAAAAAAAAGGAGACAGCATTCCAACTCTTGCTGGAGGACTGACAGGATCACAGTGCAGTAGACCATGCCCAGAGGAGCTATTATTGCAGCTGTCTTTGGAGATGGCAATCAGCACACACAGCTACTTCCTTACCTTAGCAAATATTCCACCTACCTTGCACAGTGCTCTCCAGGATGGGTCTCTGCAGATGGACAATGCAGAAATTGGACCAGAGTGGTTCTTAGAACCTTTGGGTAGCAAGAAACAGAACCTAACTCAATTGCCTTGAGAAAACCAGAATGTTCTAAATGAACACAATATATTTCTACTAAAACAAGCAAGAGCTTAAGCATTGGCTGTGCCCCTTGGCCTCCCAGAATGTTTGCAGTAAGTGTGAAAGCATGCGACCTCTTAAAACTGGGTGAGTCATTGTCCTAACCTTTCCTTACAGGTGCACTCTGTAAGCTTTTACTAGACCTATCCATTTTAACTCTAGTTAAACACATCCTCATTCATTAGTTCCAGATTAAAATTCCACTGAAAATCAACTGGCACCTCCAACTTTTTGGTCAATCGCATCTTGGCACCATAGCCAGTTGCACAGGACTTTGTACACCGACAATTAGCTGCAATTTTGTCAGTTACACCTTCTGTCTAATCAGCTGTAGTAGTGAGGGGATGGGAAGGTGGGTGATGAAGACTGATGGCAACACTTGGTAAATAAATAAATAAATAAATAAATAAATAAATAAATAAATAAAGGCCATCTAGAAGCTAAGATGATCATGAGTAACGCAACTAAATAAGCCTTAAAGTCATTCCAGCTGCAAGAGTCTATGGATTTTGTGAAGGTAATTTCCATTAGTTTGTGCAGTAACACAATAGCCTGCTCCTTGCACAATGCCTCACAGAGTGTTCAGAAAGAGAGAGGCCACTGAGCAGTTTCCATTCCCTTGAGAGAAGAAAGAGCACTTTGGGGACCCAGCCTAGTTTCCTATAGCCATTCTATTATCCCAGCTGTATCTGTGGTTTCTATTAACCCTCTGTGCTATTGATCAGTCTGGTCACAATGAAAGAGCTTTATTGAATTCCAAGTAATGGAAACTCATTACATGGCCTAGATAATTAATTACCAATTTTTTCCTTTTAGTGAAATTGAAACTGGCTGTGGAGAACAAGCTGAGTGCCTCTAGTAATGCAGCCTATTTGAAGCTTTATTTAATGCCTGGGAGGAGCTCTCTCCGCTGGCCTTGGAGATGTGTTTGATGTACTACAGGCCCTTGATGCAACCTTTAAATAAGCCATCTTTTCAAATAGGATCAATTGAAAGGAGGCACTTAAGTAAGCCATACAACATAAAAATATCAAAACAAAAACAACTCACATAAGTGTACAAAAGTAAGGCGTCACTTCACTGGCACTTTTAAATCAGGTCACCAAAATGTTTTCACAAAGCACTGAATAAGTCAGGCGTAGGAAATAGGTTTCATGTCTTCAAACTTTCCCTCCATTCTCCTGGCTCTGTATCCCTCTAAGTACCCTGCTGGTGTGATTTTCAAAGAATACATAGTTGCTATGCAATAGTAATAGCTAACATCAACACTGAAAGGGAGCAAAAACCAAGGTGATGACAGTTACTAATAACAGTTGGCACTGATTGAATGCCTGCTCTGCACTGGGCACCTGGATAGTTCATCTACATACAATTGGCCATTCTTATCAGTGGTCCTATACCCATGAATTTAAACCACCCTGGGTCAAATGAATTCTGTCTGCACTGAGCATGGGCAGATTTATTTTTCTTGTCAGTATCTCCTAAGCAATATAGCATAATGATTATCTACATAGTATTTACATTGTATTAGGTAATATGAGTAACCCCATAAATGTACAGGAGGATGCACATAGGGTGTAGATACTATGCTATTTTATATACAAGACTGGAGTATCCACAGATTTTGGTATCGGGGTCCTGAAACAGATCCCCTATGGAGACTGAACTATGACTCCATAATGTGTCATATAATCCTCACCACTCTGCAATACCAATTATATCAAAACTACTGTGAAGGTGAAGATAAAGATGTCTAATCAACTCGCTGAAAGTCAATGACTGTAATTCTAGAAATTCAAATCTAGGTCTGCCTGACTGATAAAGCCTGCTCAAGCCATTGTATCATGGTTTTTCCCACCTATCTGTTTGATAAAAAGATAAATCATTTCAAAAGTAATTCATAGGAAATGTAAGTTAAACTAGTTTATGCAAAGATAAAAGTAGGACACAGAAAAGGCAACTGTGCCTGACATCAAAGCACAAGAGAAAATAATTATTTCCTCAACATCTAGTCTAATCTTATGACTAGCAGCATTATGTGACATTACAGTAATTTATTCTGCTAAAGTTGGCACATTGGAACCCCAATGGCTAGTTAAGGTCTAAAGCTCTTGGGTAGACTCTCAAAGACTTATTCGAACTTTCAAGTTGTAAGAGACAAGATGTGTATAATTTCAAATATACAGATTAGGCTTGAATTTGATTCCTTCCAAAAGAAGCACAAGCTAGACTCCAAGAAACAATGAACTAATCTTCATGTTCTTTAACTGTTTTTAGTACCAAATGGTATAACTGTGGTATTCAGAACACTTATACATAGTACGCTTTCTGCTACCTGCTACACTGACATAATTCTGCAGTCACCTGTTAAATTCTTGCATCACTTAGAGTGAGTATAATTTG
This sequence comes from Capromys pilorides, assembly GCA_004027915.1. Taxonomy (NCBI): domain Eukaryota; kingdom Metazoa; phylum Chordata; class Mammalia; order Rodentia; family Capromyidae; genus Capromys; species Capromys pilorides. Next base: position 306 of record PVKN010043276.1, on the reverse strand, counting down.
TAACTAAACTTGCTGTGTCCCTGTTGTACTAGCTATGGCAATTATGATATTTAATTTATTATTATATAAACTAATGAAATAGGACTGTTAAAATGAGTTGTATGTTGTATTCTTAAAAGATAGAAGATCAGATGCTTTGTAATAGTTGTACACTGATTAAAATATTGCATTTAAGCAGTATTTGAGACAATAGTTAAGGTTTAAAGATTTTATGAAAAATGTAATTATTCTTAAAAGATAGAAGATCAGATGCTTTGTAATAGTTGTACACTGATTAAAATATTGCATTTAAGCAGGATTTGAGAC
>PVKN010043275.1:0-10253 GCA_004027915.1 Capromys pilorides | reverse complement strand
CACTAAGCCTTAGCCCCTGAACTGAAAAAAGGGGTGTTATAGCAATTCTTACTTTAAGGGGTTAGTATAAGAATGAAAGAGCACATGACCTGCCAGACCATACACTTGAATAAATATCAGCTATAGCTATTATTATATAGCATAGAGAAAGAAGATTTTCTTCTAGTTCTACCATTTCTTTTTTGCCATAAAAAGTCATGGAAATCTATTTTCCTCTCTGTTTCAATTTCTCCATCATAAGTAGTGATAGAGACAGTGACTTTTAGGCACTTAACAAGGATTCAGTAAGCTCAAAAACATATCTTCTCTACATTTTGCAAGCTGTATTGTGCTGATCACCTTAACATTTCACATGAGTGATGACACCTGTTGAACATTTAAGTGGCTCTGACTCATTTAGTCTTCACAATAATCCCAAGAGGTAACTGTAATTATGATCCCCATCTTAACTAAGTGATGGTCAGAAAGCTTTGGCCAAATGTAGTATTGAGCCCAGGCCATAGGGTTGCTGGGCTGCTCAGGTTACTTCTTTACTTTCTCCCACTTCTCACTAGGAAGCGTTCAAGGTCACATTATGGAATGAACAAGGCTACAGCTAGGCAAGAACATTGGGGAGAGAACCATGGCCCAAGACATGCCTGCTGCCACTGATGTTCTTCCCAGGGAGGCAGAGGCAGGATGCAGGACTTACTGTGAAGGGAGAGTGGCTCACAGCCACAGGTCTTGGCAGGCAGTTAGAGTTGATTCAGTGAGAATTTCCTGCATAGCCACGTAAGCTTTGGAATAACATGGAAGGTATTTAACAATCTGTATGAACAAGTACATCCTGTGAAATAATGAACAACTGTCATTTGGGTTTACACAATGAGAAATAGTTCTCAGCAAATTCGTATATTTGTGAAGCCAACCATGTTTAATGATGAAAAGAATGTTATATTTGTGTTTGGAAATATTTAATAGGCAAGTCAAATGAAGTTCAGGGTAAAACAGACTGACTGGGAGGATACAGGGAAATGGAAAGATTGAACTGTACAGGGCTCCGAAAATGACAAGAGAGGTGATGAGAATGGAGGAAATTGGAAAAACTGGAAAACCACTCCCCTTGGGCTCTGACTTTCCACTGTAAGTGGTAGTGCAAGTTTTCAGACCTAATATTTTCTATTTCAAGTGTTTTATGTGGATCCCTAGTCAAGATTGTAAACTTCAGTGACTGCTCTGGTACAGTGGAAGATACATTAATTTGGGATCAGAAGAGAATATCTAAGACTTGTTCTGCCTTCCTGTCCTCATGACCAGACAAGCCATGTGCCCTGCAACTCATTGTTCTCGTTTGTCTAGTACAAATAAGATCTGTTCAGTGTGACAATGTACATGGAAAGACATGAAATGAACACTACTACACAGCTAAGAGTTCAGAGGTGGGAAGAAAAACAGATTGGAAGAGAAATCTTAAAATCAGGAGAAATATGATCAAGACTTCACCACTTATTAGCTTGGCAACATTGGTACAACATAAGCAAATGATGCCAGTTAGTCTCCATGAACATTCAATAGCTGCTCTGTAGAATCTGTGGTAGATACCATGTCCCTCCTCCATAGACTACCAGGAAGGTCCCACATTCCCTGCAAACAGCAGGCAGTACTATCTTGTTTTATTAATAAGAAAGCAGTGTTGCAACTCTTTTTCCTGACATTGTTATAAAGACACTCCTAAAGTCTGTGTTTCCTAAATCTAGAAAAGGTGGGTTCTCTTTGTGGTGTGGCTGCACAAGAAGCATACAAACCCAGTGTTTAAATGTTAATTTGTTACAGAGCATAGTGTTTATAGCACAAGATTGGAAAATGAATCCTCTTGTGGACTAGGGACATAGCTCAGTGGTATAAGCACCTGCCTGGCAAGCACAAGGACCCGGGTTTGATCCATGGTACTGAACTGCATGACATGCGCTGCCAGACCTATATCATGCCAGCCATTGAATCTGGGCGCAGTGAAGCATAACTGTAACCCCAGTGCTGGGAAGGCTGAGACAGGAGGATTACTATGGATCTGAGCTGCTTAGTGACACCCTGTACCAAAAAACAAATAAATGAATCTTTTTGTAAAAAACTCTCTTGCATTGCAATAGGTTCATAAAGAAGGTACTCAGCTGCTTCCAGAAATTTACATTTCTTCAGGGTATACACTGACTTTATTTGCTGTGTTAACCATGAAACAATGTTTTCATGACAGATGAGATGAAATATTTCAGAAGAAAGAAAAACTTTGACATCTCTTAGATAAAAGAAAAGACTACATACACTGTCTGCTGTTTCTGGTGCTTGGTGCTATGAACTTAGTGCAACCAGCAGACTGACTGCTTTGTAATTGGCTTCAGGATTGTTCAAATATCCACATTTCAAAGCAGAAATCAGAATATGAAAAATGGGTACCAGGGTGCCTGATACATTTTACCTTTCAGAGGCATTTTGGCAAAACATTAAATTAACAAGGAGATGGTTATACTTCTGAAATAGGACCTGGGCACAAAACACATGTCTTCTTGACCTTTTTATACTTAAACACACCATTATATGTTTTAAGTCCACCTTCTCCTGCAGCATAAATCAGAGAGGAAAAAGAATTCATGAAACTTCATAGCATTCCATTTTACAAACTGTAATAACAGAACTGTTTTCTAAAATGTACGGTCATGGAAAAGACTGAAGCTACTAACTAAAATGAGGTCTGAATTTCTTCTGATGATGAAAATTTCTTATGTTCTTCCAAGTCTTAGATAACATAGATAATGGAAAATTAATTTTAATTTCAATAGTATGCTTAAATTGGCAATGGTTAGTACTCATTTTGAACTGGTTTTGTTCCTGTCTTAATTTTGCCATTGTTAAACCTCTGAGCAAGTTTTAAAATACTGAATCCAGCAATCCCCAGACTCTAGTGGTTACCTTCTTCCAAAAAATTCAACTCCATTATTTCACTTTCTTATCACACAGAGAAGCTGAATAAGAGGGCTTTGATAAAAGCTGTGTTAGGACTCAAATTTGCTAAACTGTGTGATTGGGGGTAAAATACTTAGCTCCTTTGTAGAATATCTCATAAGGCAGCAATAGTCTAGGACTCAGTGAGGAGGAAGAGACAGAAGAAGTAAAGTGATCTCTGAATAGGGTCTGGAAGAGTTTTAGGCTTCTTGTAAATGTCAGCTATTATAATTCCAATCATAGATAAAAGTATATGAATATTTAAAATTTTTCTAGTCAGTGACAAGACTATGACTTTTATCACTTCTGGATTATAATAAGAGTTGATCTGTTCCAAGTGTGTAAAATTAATAAGCCCTACCCAAAGAAATATGCAAAATAAACTCAAAGATATGTAAATCAAACTAACCTTATTAGAATTTCTTCCAAAGTATTTTGCAATTCTATAAAGCATGGCTTGAAATCTCTTATAGATATGGGATTTTGGAGTTGATTCTGGCACCAGCGCTGCAGAAGAAAATTTTAAGTAGGATTTTAGAACCAAAGAAGACCTCAGATGCGTGATTAGCAAAGACTGCATGCATGCTGATGGTCTGGATGGTAACCTTGACTCTCACTTTGTAGCTTTAGCAATGTAAACAAGCTGTTCAAATTTTTATCCTTTAGTTTTCTCATCTGCATCTATGGTGTTATTAAGCACCATTCTCAATGCACTGCTATAAAGATTATAGAAAGATAAATTTATAATCAAAAGACCATGAGCAGATTTCTTTCTTAAGTTTATTTTTATTAGCATGTACTTGTGATACTTTGGTACACATACACAGCATATCTGTATCATTTTTACTCCCTGTTTCCCCCTCTAACCTTTCCCCATCCTCTAATGCCTTTTCCATCTCCAAGATGTCTATCTCCCACTTTCCTACCATCATTATCTTATTTTCTCTTTAAATTATTTTTACTTCGGTTTCTCATATAAAATAAACCATATAATATTTAGCCTCATGTGCTAATTTTGCTTAGCATCATGGTCTGACAGCCTATCCATTTTCCTTCCAGTGACTCAAAAATATCCTTGTTTATGGCTGAGTAATGCAGTCTTGTGTGAGAAAATGACATTTTCTTTAACTATTCATCCAATACTATAAGCCACTTCTGTAATTTAGCTTTTGTGAATTATTCTGTTATAACACAAAAATCTATGTATCACTGTAACATTACGAACTTAACTCTTCATAGGTTTCTATGTAGAATTCAGAAAGATTATAGAAAGACTATAAGTAGAAGAGCTTGATACTACCAATGAGTTCTCATTAAATGTTTAGCTACCATTAATTTTATTTATTTATTTATTTATTTATTTGCAGAACCGGGGATTGAACTCACGTCTTTGCTCTTGCCAGGCAAGCGCTTATTCTACTGAGCTATCTCCCCAGCCCTTACTATTAACTTATTATTATTTTACAAATGAGTAAATCAAGAGAGAATGATGTCTATGTGTCCAGATATGTCTCAGTCTTTCCACTTCTTGCAAGAGTTTGCCTTGTCGACCCCAAGCTTAGCCCAGAAGGAGTAGTTTCTATTCATCATGTTGCTGGTGTTGTAGAAAGGCTGACTTTGACAGTGAAGATATTAAATTCTACACTATATGGAAAATGAAATGTGTACTCGGTTACTTTCTATGGCCTTTACCCCGCTTAATCATGAGATAATGACAAAATATGCAACACAAAATTAAGAAAAAATGTAAAGATAGAAAAGCTAGGCCAGAGGGCATAGTTCTGTGGTGGAGAGCATTTCTAACACATATGAGGTCCTGGGGGAGGGAGGGACTATAAGTAACCCTCCAAGAATTAAAGAATTTATGAGGTGCTTGAACAGATAACTTTGATCTCTTCCTACACCTGTGAGCTATGAGGACATAATGAGAGCATTTTGGGTGTTGACGAACTGGAGAAGGCCCCTTTGCATAGGTTTCCCGGAGGAAATCTTGCTTGGGAGAAGCAAGCAACAAGCAAAAGATGCTTGTCCTGAGGAATAGTTAAGCCTCATTTGCTGTTTATCTCTCTGCACAGCCCAACTTCACCACCTACTAGAGCCCCTGCCTACTCAGCCCTGTGTCACAATTCCAGGTGCACTCATTAGCATGCAGAATCACAGAGGAAGGTGAATGTATTTGCATATGGAATGGATAAATCAAGTCTGCAAGTGGATAATGACATGGGGCTAGTCATCAATTTATGCTTGTAAACAACTTTTAAGTTAGATCTTGGGAACAAGGAACATGATATTCTCTCTACAAACTAGTGTGGCTTTCTTATTTGAAGTGAGCTTTTGGTTTTGTTTTGAGGACATTTTCTGAATATATTTTGAATGTTTGAAATAGGACTTCTGCTGAAAGGGAGTTACTTAAATTTGGTTATTTGTGCTGAGATTACTTTGGGGAAATCCTCTCCAACTTTCCACCCATGTAGACTTAACTTCAGCTAACAGAAACACTAACGATTAAGAATAAAACCTGAAGAGGTCAGCCAAAAGCAGAAATTTTTCAAGTTTCTCAAATGTCTAGTGTAGAGGCAGAGAACATAGGCTCTGATGCCACACGGTCTTAAATGAAATCTATTTGCCACCACTCACTGGCTGTTGATCAGGAACAAGTCATAGGTCTTTCTTCTGCCTCATACTTTTGTCTTTTAAATGGAGGCAATAATATCACTGTCCTCATAAGGCTGTTGTCAAGATAAAATAAGTGAATTCAAATAAAGTATTCACAACAGAGTCTGGGCACAATGAGCATAAAATAAGTGCCACTCTGATTACTCTGGAGGTAGCTATTCATATTCTTGATATATTTTGCTTAAAATAAAAAGGAATTGTGAGAAATAAGAAAAAAGCTGGCAATTTTCAAGGATTTTAAGATCCTCTAGAGAAAAAGTATGAAATGGAAAATGGTCCTGAAAATAAAATTACCTGCCTACCAAGAACTGTGTTATACTTAAATTGATAGACTTCAAGTAATGCTACAGGGACACATTTCTTTCTCTGTGGTACAGCAGTGGAAATAGGCTTGGGAATTCAGGTAAAGTAAGTGCCCAAGTCACCTGTGTGCAGGAATTTGACCTGCATCTGCCTGAGTTCAAAATCCTTATCTCCTGACACCTTCAACTAAATTCATTAAATTTGTGTTCATGGTTTTGAAGTTGGATGCCCCAAATAATGAGTGGGAGCCAAGGAATGGCAGAAATATAAAAATTTATATAGAGTCAGATCTGAAAGCAAGGGAAAAAGCCATCTCAAATAACGGGGCGCAGATTAGCGTAGCTGAGCCTGAGCAAGGGCAGAGGAGGAAGATCAGCTCCTGCAGCTTATTTTCCCCTGCAGCTCTGCATGGTGGGTACAGAAGAGCTCTAGTTGGATCAGTACTGCTGGTTCCCTCCACTGGGGGGTGAGAGGGGCAGGAGTCAAGGTCTAATCTAATCAGCAAGGTCCACCACAGGCACCAGAGGAGTGGCAGCATGTTGGCATCTTCCAACCAAGGGTAAACAGTGAGCCAGAAAAGCAATTAAAGCAGAAACAGATGAGGATAATTAGAAGGGAAAGCTCCAAAGGGCAGAATGAGACAGTGAAACTAAAACAAAGAATTGAGCTATTTCTGTCAATCTCTTGATGTCTGAGAAAAACAGTGTTTTTGGTCCAGACTATGGAACCACACCCTGAATAAGACAAGCTGTTCTCAGCACTGTCCCCCTAGCTTGGATTCCATGGCATTCTTTCTGCTATTGATTTACCCACACAGGGCAAAAGCCTGGTAGACATCTGCGTGTGGATGGTCCACAGACACCTGAAATTTTACAACAGCAATATTTAACTCACTATTTTTTTTTTAAGAAGCTGTTTTTTCTCAGCATTGACCACTACAATTTAATAGTGTCAAGTCCATCCATGCATGTAAGTTAAAAATCAGTCCTCAGTTTTTAATAATAAAATTCTTTCTTCAAACTTTGTTTCTCTTCCACCTCCTCCCTCAATATTCAAATCACCAAATGAGTGGACTTTTTTTCAATGATGGTACATCACTGTCGTCGCAGGAGGAAAGGCCCTGAGAGCCCACTGGAAGGCCTGAGGAATATATTAAGCCAAAGTCATGGGGTTGTCAGAGTTGGCTTTCCTTACTTTCTAGCAACCTGGGAAGAACCACAAATTTTTTTTGTATTTTGTGAGAGAAAAAAGGATCATAAAACACTGAAGACATCTAAAAACTTTCAAATATGAAATACAAAGGTAGCAAAAAATGAAACTATTTTCCTATTTTATTCTTGAAGAAACTAGTCCTGAAGAAAAAATCAGGCTTAAAACTTTCAAACACTGGCTAGGAAAAAGAAAAGAACAGAAAAAACAAACTGATTAGTTTATTCTCTTGTTTTCCTGTCTCCATTGCTCCTCACCTTTAAGATATGTATACCTTTATTAAAAAGAAAGCAGTGATAATCGCATAATCTGAAAAGTAAAATCCTTATAAAATGGAACTTTTATTGATATATCTCCAACATCAGTGCAATATTTCTTAGTAGAAAAGCACTGACACCCTTTTTATGTAATTCCTTGTCTTTAGCATATGCAACTCAGAAGAGATCTAAAACAAGTTTATGTATATATTTGTTTATTCATGTACTTGCCATGCAATCTTAAGCAAGCCATACAAACTTTTCAGCTTTAGTTTCACTTTATATATAATTGGTCAAAGAGTATTGCCTACTTCATTAGACTGCTTTGAGAAATAAACGATTCTGCCACATAGTAAGCAACTAAATATAATGAATAGGATAATAGTAATTACAATGACAATTCAACCAATAAACTATCAATTTTGAGACAAGGAATGAACCCAAAAGCCTTCTCTGCTACCGTAACAAATAGGAATAGTGACAGAATATCTTTAAGGCACCCTTAATTTAAAAAGAAGAAAAGGTTTAGAGTTCAACTTTTTTCTTGGCCATATTTTCTTCTATTCTTGCAAAGAAAATTCCATAAGAACACCATCATGTAAATGCAGATAGAAACAACAGCTGCCTACCCCATTTCTTCTAACTCAAATTCTGTATGCATGCATGTATGTATGTATGTATGTATGTATGTAGTTGCAGTACCGGACATCAAACTCAGGACCTTTCACTTGCCAAACAGGAGCTAAAGCTGCTGAGCTATGTCTCCAGCCCCAAATTCTGCTTTTAAAAGCAGAGTTTTTTTTAAACATATTTAGTTATGTCTTCTGATGTTATCAAATAATATACTTTAGTGAAATTTTGATTTATTTTCTTATTCAGTATTTCAATATTAGAACATACTCATTTCTATGCATCAGCAATAGAACAATGCTATTATTTTATACACACATTCACACACACACATACACACATTATATTCATTTTCCTAAGACAATTACATTAGCATGTGTTTTTCCATTATGTTCACTACTGAACCCTGTGATATAGTATGATTACAGTGTCCTCATTGCACAACTTTTTGGTTTCCCTAAGAGGTAACACATGGTCTCTGTTTGGGCTGCTATAACATAATATCATAGACTAGGCTTATAAACAACAGAAAATTCTTCCTGGAGGTTGCAAGTCCACAGTCAGGGAGCTGGAAAATTGAGCATGTCTTGAGAGCCCCTTTTCTGGGTTGTAGATCTTATTATATCCTCATACAACAGGAAGGGGATGGGGCAGTTTTTTGGGTTCTGTTTGTAAGGGCTTGACCCCATTAACTTGGTTTTGATCTCATGACTTAATTGCCCAAAGCTGCTACTTTGGAGTATATCCAGTATCATCACTTTCTGGATTAATATTTCAACACATGAACTTTGAGGAAATCAAACAGCCTGGAAAAAAAATACAGTGATTTTCTCCAGGCCTTTGTTTGGTAAGTACCTGTGAATTAATGTATACTGAAATTCTTTGTGTGACTGATTTGTCAAAATGTTATTAAGATAATTTCAAACACACTGAATCTCTATCCCTTCTTCTCAAACCACATTCATGACCCCCATTGCTACTTTGTTGTCTTGGAATTTGCCATTATTCTAGAAATTTCTCTCCTTGGCTGGAGGTGCTTTTCCTGGATATTGCATCTTCATTACTGCCTCTTCCAGTTGTTTTCCTGTTTTTCTGACACATGTGGTATAGTAGCTACCTTAGAAAGATGTAGACTTAAGTTCTTGCCTGGCAAAAGCTTTCACTGTTCTCTGCTTATCCACTTTTAGACTTCTCTGGTTTCAGCCATGTATAGTGAATTACAGTAAAAGATAGTAAATGAAAAATTGCAAGCATAAGCATGGATGAATTTTAAGCTGTACACTACTTTAGTGGCATGAGACAGTCTCCTGCTACCTGAGTCCCCCATTCTCAGGACATGTCACCTGTGTCCAGCGCATGTGTTTTGTACATGCTGCCCCTCCTTAGGTGCCTGGCTGCTATCTTGGTCATCAGGGTGGCCTGTCATGTTATAGCAGTGCTTGTACTGAAGCAGCCTTTATTGTAATCAGTAATGATCCTAACAGAAAGATCACTTATAAGGAAAAATGTAGAACTTACTACTCTACCTTTGTGTATAAAATCTTCTTTACCTGCATTCTTGATGAAAAAATATTTTGTGTTTAGAATTCTGAGTTGGGAACTATCCCTTGGAATTCTGAAGTCCTTGATGCTGCCTGCTTTCTAGTTTTAAATATTACTATTGTGGTGGGAGTTTGCTTGCTTCTTATACAGAAAAACTCACATAGCTTAGTGCTGGGAAATTTTTTTTCATTCTCAGGTAATTTCGTCCCTTTGTGTTTGTTTCTGGAACGTGTCTCCTTTACTTGGCAATTAAGTCTGAATTAATCTTCCAAATTTCAGTTATCTTTTGCAATTCAAACTCTTCTATTGAAATTTTATTTGTTCAGTTATATTTTAACTCACAGTGTGTTTTTGTTCTCTAAATCTATCTTTTTAGTAACACTTTTTCATCTATCAGGATATCAATCATTTTTTTAAAAAAACATCATTTTCTTTACTTGAATTACCTGGTCTTGCTGAATTATATTTTACATTGCTTTGTTCTCTGTTTTCATGCTGGATCTTGTGTGTGTGTGTGTGTGTGTGTGTGTGTGTGTGTGTGTGTATGCACGTACGGTCTTGGCCTAAATGTTCATATCTAAGAGTGAAAACAGTATTTATGTTACACTATATCATATCATGTCATATCATATCACATCGTATCACCTTATATTTTAAAAT
>PVKN010043274.1:0-10264 GCA_004027915.1 Capromys pilorides | reverse complement strand
TGGAAGACTCAGCAAGAATTAATAAATTTAGTTCAGCAGGATACAAAGTAAACAAAAATCAATAGCATTCCTGTACACAAACAATAAAGTCACGGAGAGCGAAGCTAGACAAACCACATCCATCACCACAGCATCCAAAAATGAAATAATTTGTAATATTCTAACAAAGGAAGAAAAAGATCTATATAATGAAAATTACAATTTTCTCAAAAAAGAGAGCAAGGAGATTTCATGAAATGGAAAGGTATTCCTTGCTCTTGTATAGGAAGAATCAACATTTTGAAAATGTGCATACTCGCAAAGTTTTATACAGATTTAATGCAATCCAAATCAAAATACCATCAGCATACCCCACAGATCCAGAGAAAATATTCCTTTGCTTCACCTGGAGCCAGAAGAGACCTAGAGTAGAAAAAATATTTCTGGGCAACAAAGTAATTGTAGGAGGCAACATAATCCATAATTTGAAATTATACTGCAAAGCTACTCTGATAAAATCATCATGGTATTGACAAAAAACACACCTGAGGATCAATGGCACATATTAGAAGTTGCAGACACAACTACAAACACACTCAGCTACCCTATTTTTGACAGTGTCCAGGCACATTCCCTAGGAGAAAAATAGCCTCTTTAATGAATGCTGCTGGAAAAACTGGCCTTCCACATGCCAAAAGCTAAAAGTAGATCCATGTCTATCACTATGCACTAAACTACAGTTAAAATGGAACAAAGATTTTAATATTAAAACTGAAACACTAAAATTATTGGAGGAGAAAATAAGTAGAAATCTTAAAGACATAGGTGTAGGCTGAGAATTCATGAACGCAAAGCAAACTGCATGGTAAATACTTCAATGAATCAACAATTGTGATCCCATTTTATTGAAAATGATTTGCACATCAAAAGAAATCACCAACAAAGCCTGAGGGGATTTGACTGACCTTGTAAGATACAAAAAATACATTTTTAATTATGTAGGTCTTTCTTTAATTTGGTCTTAACCATCTAGCAGAAAAGTATAACCATGAGGGGCTGGCGAGATAGTTCAGTGGTCTAAAGTGCCTGCTTAGGAAAGCTCAGGCAACTGCAAGGACTGCGGTTCGATCCCCGGCACCACATGCTGCGCCAGCCCCACCCCCAGGGCACGCTGAGCCAGCCATAAAATAAGTAAATAAAGAAACAAGCAAACAAATAAAATAAGATAAAAATTAAAAAAAGAAAGTATAACCATGAGATATAAAAAGTAATGTCATATTAATATGCTGAGCTGTAAACGGCTCAAGTCAACAGCTTCCAACACTGCCAGTTCTGCTGATAACCCACTACTAATATAGATTATTTGACTATATTGGGTTATTTTTCTGAATTCAGGTACGTATAATTTTTGGACTGGCATTAAGTATGAAAAGTTCTTTAAAGATTTCTCCAAATGCAGCTTCTCTAACAGCAATGAGACACTCATCTCTGATAAAACAAAGCAAAATGGGGGAATATAAAGGAAGGATCATTTTGCAGTGAAAAAACAAGCAAACAAATATATATATATATATATATATATATATATATATATAATAAGATATATAGCTACTTAGTTCAGTGTGAACAAAGATTTGTAGCAATATTATTTAGACAAGATATCATCTCTGCATCTTGTATTATGAATAACTACCATGAAGACAACAATATGTAATGTATTAATTATTATATCTGTTCTACTAACCTGTTTTGAAACTCTCTCATTGCTATATCTTTCTCATTAAAATTAATAAAAATCTTAAAATAACAAATAAATAAATAAAAAAAGTAATCACCAACAGATGAAAAGAAAATCCCTGAATTCAGAACATTTTAGGTGACTGTCCCTAAGACAAAGGACTTCTATCTAGAGCATGCAAATAATTTTTTTTACAAACCTGGCCCCCGAAATTCAAAGACAGAATCCAAAAATGGCTACCTGACAGAAATACAAATTATAGATAAATGTATGAAAAATGTTCAAAATCATTGATTATCTGAGAAATGCAAATTAAAACCACTAAATTTCCATGTCACTGCAGAAAGAATAACTATTATCAAGATTTCAACCAACAGCAAATCCTGGAGGGACTACACAAGAAAGGAAGACTTCTCCACTTTGGTGGGCATGTAGCCTAGTACAACTGCTATGAAAATCTGTGTGGAGATTCCTCAGAAAACTAGGGTAAGATGTCCAATTTGACCCAGCTGTTCCCCTCCTGGATATTTTTTCTAGAAGAACTTGAAACGTCATATCGTAACAGTATATACACTCCCATGTTTATAACACTGAGATTTGTCATAGCGATATCTTGGAACATCCCAAACACCCATCTACTGAGGAATGGATAAAAAGATGTGGTATCTTTTCACAATGGAGTATTTATCAGCAATAAAGAAAGATAAACTCAAGGCTTTTATACATAAATGGATGCAACTAGAGACCAGTATGTGAAATAAATCAAACCCATAAGTGTAAACATTGTATTGTTTCCCTAGGGTAATAACCTGAAAGAGTAAATGAAATATGAAAGACATAGAAAGACAAAGAAACTGGTGAAAGGAAAGGACTCCTTGAATGAAAGAAAGAGGAAAAGAAAGAAGAATAGGAAAAAGCAGTATATATTTATATACACAAGCTAGCTTCGATAATTGTACTGCTGATTTCTGTTTGTCTATTGAAAGGAGCAGTTAATGCTTAATTTGTTTCTCTCTCTTATTTAATTCTTTATAATTTTTGAACAATTTTGCATACTTATATCTGTTAACCTGAAGAATTAGTTAGAAGACAATAATATGCAATGTAATAACCTTTGTTGAATTCCTATAACTTTGTTTAGTGAAATTATATATTGTTTCTAATTTTATCTACTATGTTTTATTCTCTTTTTTTAAGAAATAGATCAGCGGTGAGCCGGGAAAATGGTTCAGTGGTCTAAAGCGCCTGCTTAGGCAACTTCAGGGACCGCAGTTCAATCCCTGGCACCACATGCTGCACTAGGCACACCCCCAGAGTGGGCTGAGCCAACCATAATACAAAAAATAAATAAATATAAATAAGTAAATAAAAAAATTCATTAAAAAAAAGAAATCAGCAGGCTGGTGAGATGGTTCAGCAGTCTAAAGCACCTGCTTAGGAAAGCTTAGGCAACTGCAGGGACCTTTGTTTGATCCCTGGCACCACATGCTGCACCAACCCCACTCTCAGGGCAGGCTGAGCTGGCCATACTAATAAAAAAAAAAAAGAAACACATCAGTAAACTGAATTAAGGTGAAGTGAGATTAAAATACATTTTAGTGAATTTATCATGACAGTAGGGAGACCTTGAATGAAGGGACCATATCTTGTAGTAAAGACAATTGTTCTTTATATGTTTAGTTGTGATCTAATTTTATATGAAATCTTACACAAATTTTATAATGCTATTACTTATTTTCATTTTGTAAATTTTGTTGCAGTTTTCCCTTATACCACTAGAATGCACTGTAATGCAGTACATGTTTGAAAATGTATTTATATAAAAATTAAACAATTCATAATTTTTTTTAAAAGAACAGATTTTTTTTTTTGCAGGACCAGAGTTCGAACTCATGACCTTGCACTTGCCAGGCAGGGCCTTGTGCCACGGAGCTATCTCCCCAGCACCCCCCCACCAAAGAAACAGATTTCTGTGAGTGAAATAATAGGGCTTCATTAATGGATGCTCAGGATATTAAACTACATTATAAAAACAATCTGTTTAGGTGTGACAATTAGTTGTTAATCTCATGGTATATTAAATGTATTTATGACTTCCAGATGCAGAGTATTTCTGACATGTAAAACTGGATTGTTTATAATGCAAAGCTTTTTCTTCTAGATTGATATATTTTACTTTGCTTGTGCTCCAGCTACATGTAATAATAAATATATGTTAAACCAATATGAGACCACCTGTCAAAAAAAGTAGACAGGGGTTTTATAGTGTCCTTGCTATACATTTAGAGATGCTTAAGTATTGTACTGCCCAGATAATGTCACAAATTCCTTCAATGATATTCCGTTAGACAATCAATTAGTTGAGTTTCTTTTCACTTTTCTTTCTTTTTTTGTATTTTTAGGGTAGGGTATACAGGGTGTTTAGGGTCTCACTACTAGATTCAACTCTTAGAGATCTGCCTGTTTACAGCCTCCCAAGAGCTGGGATTACAGGCACACACCACCAAAGCCCAGGCTCAATTGCTATTTCAATGCGTCCCCAGAGCAGGACAGGCACAGCACGTCTAGGGAATGAACCCTCGGCCCCTGAACCTGCTTGCAGGTGCTTTAATCTGCTGAGCTATTTGAAGAGTTTCTTATGCACTACACAAAGATGTACGACTAAAAAGGTTTTCTATACCAAAATGAAGAGTGTATGTAGTACAAATAAGTGTTATTACAATTAGAACGCTAAAATGTTATGTATGGCTTTGGATCTCAAGTTTTCTTTATAAGTTATGACTG
Organism: Capromys pilorides; assembly: GCA_004027915.1. Classification (NCBI taxonomy): domain Eukaryota; kingdom Metazoa; phylum Chordata; class Mammalia; order Rodentia; family Capromyidae; genus Capromys; species Capromys pilorides. The sequence continues at coordinate 5,763 of PVKN010043274.1, read as the reverse complement.
TTCATTTAACAATTTATAAGGATTCAATTAGGACAGCAAAGGTTGGTAAGAAATAACATTCTTATGGCTACACTTTATATTTCAAAATGCTTGATATCAAGATAAAATTATAATAATTAAATTTGTTCCTCCCTCTACAATGCTAATGCCACTGATCTTATCTTCTAGATGTTGTACAATTGAGCTTTGGAAATCAAAGCTAGAACGGTAATTGAACAAAGAGAACACTGAATATTTTGGCCAAGACTTCAAGTTCAACAAGGACCCAAGACATAAAGAAACCTTTCTGCGACATGCTACAACTCTGGTGAGTCTCACAGCTTACAAGAGAGATCTTTGCTCCATGAACTCCTGTATGTTTGTTAGGAATCTCAACATTCTTGTAGTAAAGAAATCTGAGGCAGAGGCAAACTTTTTGAAGTATTGCAGTATTGTGCATTATACTGTTCAGAGAAATTTACCCTGATCCAGTATATTAATAAGGGAAATAAACAGGCTCTTGTAGCCAGAGAGGATGGCAGAATCATTGTTGGCCAGGTTTTATTTTTTATTTGTTCATTGGTTTGTTTGTTTATTCACTTTTGCAGAACTGGGGATCAAACTTAGGACCTTGCACTTGCCAGGCAGGCACTTGTGCCCCTGAGCTATCTCCCTGGCCCCCAGGTTATAGTTTTTAGTCTAACTGCACAGCCAAAGTTTAACAGAGGAAAAGCAGATATGAAATGATCTGCAGTGGAGATCTACAAATCACAACACTATACAATGTTTCCTTTTTCTCTACACCTTTGCCAGTATTTGTTGCTTTACTCTGTGTATTTTTTTGCAGCGGAAGGGCCTACAGGATGCTCAAGTTCTCACTTCCCAATCAGACTCCTAGTAATCCACCAGTTTATAGCCTCCCAAGAGCTGGGATTACAGGTGAGAGCCACCATGCCCATTCTCAATTGCCTGGCTCAGCATGCCATGGGGGTGGGGCCAGCCAGGCAGGTCTGGGGATTGAACCACTGGCCCTTGTGCCTCCATTGAGCTATTTGGCCAGCCCTTGCTCTGTGTATTTCTGATAGCAGTTATCCTAAGCAAAATAGTATGGCACTGACAAATACAAAAACATGAAACATTAGAATAATAATGAGCGCCCAAGTATCAATCCATCCATATATGGTTTATATAAGTCAGTCTTTCACTAGAGTAACAGATACAACACAAGATATACAAATGTATTAGAAATTATAAGATTAGCTTACAGTGGTCAGGCCCAGAGTGGGATGAGGAAGCGTGCAGAGGGCATCTGCACACTGGAGACTGCAGGATTCAGTACAAGGTCTGTAGCTCACAGCAGTGTCCTGTCCAAGTCCATATCAGGAGGCCAGTGGGTCTGCATCTACAGCAGAAGGCTGAAGGATCCAAGGCAGAGGTCAAAGAGTCTGCACTAGAAGCCAGAAGATAATGTCCAAGCTGACTGTGAAGACCAGAGCTCCTCTGAGGAAATGGAACTCACTCCATCCTTCCTCAATTCCCTTTTATATCCTTTAAGTGCTGAGTCATTCTATGGTGTGGCCTCCACACTCCTGAGTATGGAATTGCTGAGCTGATTTAGTTAAGCTTTTAACTTCTCAATTTGACACAATTGATCAACCAATGCCTGGTTGACCACCCTTTTCTATTCCCTCTACTCAAATGTTCTTTTGAGTTGGGCTGTGACTTTTAACATGATTATTACTATATGATGAACAGTGGCCCAGCACATGTTTCTGCTCTGGATGTAGTGCTTTCCAACTTGTGTATTTCAGGAAATACCTCCTGAAGGAGCAAAACTGGCTTCAATTCTAAGAATTGACAGTATGTATCATCTTATATGTCTTGAAAGTTGAAAAGGGTTGGCCTTCTGGACATTAAGAAGGAACAAATACAGATAAAACATAAAAGGGATTCTTTATGGGAAAGCATAGAGAAAATTGAGAAAGAAGAAATAAAACAATCAGAGATGAAGAATAACACAGAAGAGGAGCAGGCCAGCACTGCTCTGAAGAAAGATATGTTTAACGTGAAGTTGGGGCCTGAGGGTAATGCAAGTGACTCTAGTGAGACCAATGACCTACTGAATGATGAAGATGATAATAAAGAATGAGGGGTCAACCAACTGAAATTGATCAAGGAATATGAAAACAAGGGTGAAGAAAGAGAGTATGACACAGAGAGTACCAATGGCAATGGTGGCTCTTAAACACATAATGGTGTTTAGAAGTCTTGTCTCAAGATCAAAATTTCACCAGATCCTCTCCCCTAGTATCTTCAACACATAGTCACTGTTATTATCTCTGTCCTTCCCATGTTCATACTTGCCATGCACCTAGTCCCACTTTCACTTACTTTTGTTTTTTCCAGAACTGGGGATTGAACTCAGGCCCTTGCACTTGCCAGGCAAGTGCTTATTCTGAGACATCTCCCCAGCACCCCCCTTTTCCCACTTTCAGTTACTTTAATGCTCCTTTTAAGTTTACCTTGTATTTTTTTCTTTAAGTTTTTATATCTCTTTATACCAACAGTAACAAGTTAATAGAGATTTTATCAACTACCTCTACACTGATATCTTCTTATACAAGATGTAGGGTTTCTTACACTTATATATGAACTCAGTAGTTGTTTCCTTAACAGTAAAGACAATCTCATGTAGTCATAACTGCTTCAGAGCAGCTTTTAGTTAGGAGTATGTGTGGTATTCCAACACTGAATACTTTGTGTTGCTGTTGAACACAAATGAAACAATATATTTTGATGAATGAGAGTTGGCATGTCAAATGCATCTTACAGAAAAATGGGTATGTTTGTTTTCTAAAGTTGATACTGTGGGTTGCTTTTGTGAAGAGCCTGATGTTTGGAACATTGTCTTCTCAAAATAAATAAGATGTTACACTAGAAATTTCAAGAAAAAACAAACTTTTAAAAACTTTTTGCAGTTTATAATTGTTTACTTCAAACTTTTTGTTTTATAGCAGCCTCCACAGAACCTTTAGAATGCACTAACTGTATATTATGGAGTAGTTCACAATCATTAAGCAAACTATTATATACAACTCAAGATAGATGTTGCATTCAGTAATACAGTAACTTTGACATAAAGGGAAAAATATACCAATTACTGCTTATCATGCCAGTCAACTTCTACCAGAATTTAAGTCTCTGCCTTATTGTTACTAAAAATAGAAAAACGCTTTCTTAGTCTTCTGTAGCTTGTGCCTTCCCAGGTCACTGAAAACATCATGCAGGTTTTCACATTCACTTCCTTTTAAATGACTTTTTATTTATAAGAACTAATCCTTTTTTTCATTACTCTCTAAAAATGGCATTGATTTTGATGGCACTGTAGCAATTGATACACACACTTTCAAGGATACGTATATCAAACAGCTGCCAGAATTGTGATGCTTTCCTAACAGTCTGTAAACACCCAGTGGATTCACGTTTAACCTTCAGTTTTTCCAATGTAGCATGAAAAACAATATTTTTAATGTACACAGAACTTGGATTCCGTGTAAAGTCGCTATTCATTGATATCATGCATCCATAAGTATTTATCACATCCTAATTTCTGTTGAAAAATCATGATTTTAAAATAAGCATTTGAGATCCTTTCATATAATGTGTAGTAAAGAACAACAAAATGAAGAAATTGAACTATGGCCTACTCCAGGAACCCAAATGAATGTTATAAAAGTAGCTTCTGTGAAATGTTGATTCAGTCAAAAATCTTGCAATGTTGTTTTTCCGATCTAGTATACTATAAAAACTTTATCAGGTAATCCTTGCCTAGAAAATCAATTAGAGGGCCGGCAAGATGGCTCAGTGGTCTAGAGCACCTGCTTGGGCAAGCTTGGGCAGCCACAGGGACTGCGGTTCGAGCCGCGGCACCACATGCTGTGGCAGCCCCATTCCTAAGGCGGGCTGCGCCAGCCAGAACACAAATAAATAAATAAAAGGAGGTTTAAAAAATAATAATAAAATAAACTTAAAAAAAAAGAAAATCAGTTAGATACACAATAGAAAATATCAGAGGCTGAAGAAGGAAATAGAACTTACTTAATATCAAAAAAAAATCTAGATTTTAGTTGAATTCACCACAAACACCAAAACATGAAGTGACTGTGAATGATGATAAAAGTATTACTTTGCTTGTCTGTAGTAATGATTTAATTACACATGTGCATATCAAAATATTGTGTTGTATGATATAAAATATGAAATACTTTTTATAATAGTAGATATGCATGATAATCACATCCATGCTAGGGAATTCATACTGTTTATGATATATCTTATTTCCATTTTTTTCTCCAATTCCCCCTATCTTGTCAACACTTCTATATAAAGATTTGGTTGAATTTTATCCCTTTTTTCTCATTTTTTCCTTTTCCCTTCCATCCTCAATTCCCATTTGTATTTGAATAATTACTTACTATCTCATAATATCTGTTATACATTTTGCTTCTTATTTACTTTTGGTTTCTCATACCAGGGAGACATGATGTTTTCAGATATCAGTCTGATTTACTTCACTTAAATGTATGATATCAAGGTCCATCAATTTAATTATAAATGTCTCAAGTCCTTAAACAACTCATTTTAAAATGTCAGTTCTTTGGCTTATGGAAATTTGGTTTGTTTCTAAGATTTTGCTATTACAAACTGCACAGCTATAAATATGGATGTGCACATATCACTATATGGTGCTTTTAATTCTTTTGGTAGGATACCCATAAGTGGAACATCTGGGTAAAGTGGGACTTTAATCTTAATATTTTATGGCATATGCACAATGATTTCCATGGTGGTCATGTCATTCTATATTTCTTTTCTTTTCTTTTCTCTCTTTCTTTCTTTCTTTCTTTCTTTCTTTCTTTCTTTCTTTCTTTCTTTCTTTCTTTCTTTCTTTCTTTCTTTCTTTCTTTCTTTCTTTTTTTGCCGAACCAGGGATTGAACTCAAGCCCTTGCGCTTGCCAGGCAAGAACTTATTCTACTGACCAACTCCCCAGCCTCATTCTACATTTCTAACAACAGTGGAGAAGAGTTTTTTCTTCCCCAGAACCCCACAGCATATGTAATTTGTTGACTTCTTATAATGACCAGTCTTTCTAGAGTGAGATAGAATCTCAGTATTGTTTTAGTTTTCATCTTGGAAATGATCAGGGACATTTAACATTTTTTTCATATATTGATTTGCCATTTTTATGTCTTCTGAGAAGAGTCCATTGATTTCAGATGCCCATTTTTGGATTGGGACTTTAATTTTGCGGCCAGCCTGATCTTTTTCAATTTTTGATATGTTCCATGTATTAGTTCTTTGTCTAGAAAACAATAAGCCAGGACATTTTCCCATACAGCGCTTTGTTTTTTCACTTTGTTGGTGACTTATTTTAATGTACAAAAGTGTTTTAATAAAATGAGAACCCATTTGATTATCTTTGCAATATTTTCCACATAGTTGAATTTTTAATCATGAAGTCAGGGCCTATATCTATGTCTTGCCCAATGCTACTTATTCACTCTTCCAGCAGATTCAGTTTTTCTGCTTTAATATTTAGATCTTAGATTCATTTAATTTCACTTCAGCACATGGCGATATACATGAGTTTTGCTTTAGTTATTGGCATGTGAAAAGATAGTTTGTGCAGCACAGTTTATTAAAGAGACAAACTTCCTTTCAGTAATAGTATTTAGTCCCTTTGTAAAAGATAAGATAGCTGGGTATGTTTAAAGTTGTTTCTT
>PVKN010043273.1:0-10264 GCA_004027915.1 Capromys pilorides | reverse complement strand
CCATTGCTTTTTTAGTTTCATTGTAATATGATGTGATAATATGCATGAAGTAAATTTGATTTTTACATTCACTTAATCATTCTTTAGGGAGCCATGGAGATAGTTCAATAGAATAAGTGCTTACCTGGCAAGTGCAGGGTCCTGAGTTTAATCCCTGGTACTTCAAAAAAAAAATCAGACTTTATGTGTTAGTATCTGTTCTCTTTTGGAGAAAGTCCCATATGCAGCTTAAAAGAATGTGTTCTGCTTTTGTTCTGAGGTACAATTTGTAACTATCTATTAAGTCCACTTATATTAACAGGTTTGTTCAAACTCAGTTCTTTTTTCATTTTTTGGCTAGTGGTTATGTCCATTTGTGACAATGTGGCATTTAGTTCCCCCATGACAATTGTATTTGTATTTATCTATTTAGACTTTCTTAACAATACACAAGAAGATAAGCAAAAGTGATGTAAATCAGCAAGAAATTAGGAGATGCTTAAGCTCTTTAGTTTTTTATGAAATTTTTTGAAAAATCTTATTTAAAGCTACAGTTAACGTTTTATTTTACTGCACTTAATTCACACATCTTTGGTTTTGCTTAGGTCTGAGAAACCATTGTTAGTCAACATAAAGTTTGTAGTCTTTATGCACTCTGTTTCTCACAAGAATAACATGGCAAAAAGGATTTATAATGCTTTAGCCAAATACTATAGAGATATTAATATGTGAGTTAACAGCTTTTTTGTGTTACCAGGGATCAACCTCAGGACCTTGTGCTTGCCAGGAAAGTGCTTATGCCTCTGAGCTATCTATCCAGCTCTAGATAATTTACTTTAGAAGCAATTTGCAGATGGGGAAGTCAAGAAGTTAGTACAGCAACAAGACTTTAAGTGTAAAATGTCCTTCTTGCTGTTCTCTGTCATTAACAATTTTTATGTTCTTTATAAGAACACCATGTTTGTTTACTCAGTTAAATTATTTTCAAGATATATTTGCTTCCATGTCATGTAAATTCATTGTTGGCCTTAATGTGTTCTCACTTGTCAAAAATGTGCCATTTATGTGCTTTTCACTTTCATAGAATTGTTCTCATGTCTTCTACTATAATGGAATATAAATGAGTTGGCTTCAAACTGCTTTTAAATACTTAAATGTACAGAAATAATCACAAATTTATTAGAATATCAAATTATTAGTTGGGTTGTCTGGTCCATTTGATGTGTACATTACTGATCACTGCTTTGTAGGTCCTCATGCCTTTCCAGTTTTGTTGCCAGGTCTTCAGGTAGCATGTTATTTCACTGTATAGTATGTAACTCACCAGTAAAATATTTTTGCAATTCTTTCTTTCTTTCTTTCTTTCTTTCTTTCTTTCTTTCTTTCTTTGAAACATAGTCTCTCTATGTAGTTTAGACTTGCCTTTAACTCACTGCTTAGCCCATGATGGGCTCAAATTCACTGGGATTACAGGTATGTACCATCATACTCACTTTCAGTGGCCAGCACAGCAGTATGGTGGTACCAGCAATTAAACTACGGTCCTTGCACTTGCCAGGCAGGCGATTAGGCCGCTAAGCTATCTCCTCTGCCAACAGTGAAATGTTTTTAGAGATATAAGAAAGTAGATTAAGGAAAGAGATATCATGTTACCAGATATTCTCCTCAAAGTGTCTTACACAATATGTTGCCAAGGTTTGTATTGCTTGTATCTCCTTCTGGAGTTGAATTCCATTTTCTTCTTGTCTGAAACAAAAAATTGAACAAAATAAGCAAAAAATAGTACCAGGGTTTATTTTAAAATATAACAATAAAGAGTGAGGGAAAAACTGGCGCAAAGCAAGCTTGGGCTAGGTAAAAAAGGAAACAAAAAGATAAAAATGTGCCCTGGAAGACATAGGGAATACCATCATGAGGAAAACTATGATAGCAAGTTCTTTGTGGCACCCATGTCTTTTTATGCCATCCAAAATGTCAGGAAACATTAAAAAACTACTATACACCAATCATGAGAGGGGAAGCTCATTTCATGTCTCAGGCTGACCTCAGGTCCAGGATATACCACTGAAAACTTTCTTGAGTTCTTGTAACATGTCTGCATGTAGGGTTGTAAGAACTACTCTGAAATGTTTTCCAGGATCATGAAGTCAACAGATGATGCCTATTTGCCAAGGCAGTTTTCTCAAGCCCTAATCCCTTGTCTTATTTTTCCCTGAGAGACACATGCTGCTATAAATCATTGTGTGATATTGAGGGAGTGGAAGTCTGTCTTATACAACTTCTTCAGATTGGAAGACCCTCCTCACTGGTATTGTATGCCCTCCAAATACCTTGGGGTACTGTGGCTTACTGCTGAACTGTAGAAAAGAAAACCTATCAGAAAACATTGAGAAAAGAGTTAATGACCATTCTGCTGTCTATCTGATAGGACAAAGGCACTTCACAATGAGGCCAAATATGAGTAGTTCAGATATGCATGCTTCCTATAGCAGCAATGCAGTCTTTTTTATTTTTATTTTTTTGTCAGAACTGGTGACTGCCAGGAAAGCGCTTATTCTACTGAGATATCTCCCCAGACCCCTAGCAATGCAGTCTTGCTCTTCGAACAGTAATCTCAAGGATTCCAGAAGCTATTTTTCCTTTTATGTGATCTTGTTCTTTACATATTTTGGATGTGACTCGCCTTATTTTATATATATATATATATATATATATATATATATATATATATATATCCAGTTATCTATGCTTGAAATGCTTATTGCAGTGACTATGGTAATGATTAGGGCAAAGAAACCATTCCATTTAGACTTTACACTAAATGGTCCACTGTGTACAAGAATTTATGAGCATTTATCTCTCCAGGACTGAAACTATGCTGTCTTCCTCATCCATAAGGTGGCGGGATTTTGTTTCCATGCATTTAGACAGTCTGTTATACTAGTCCCAGATTAATGAGATATTGCAAGAGTTTTATGATTCCTAGGTCTGCCTTCATATTTTTACAGTAATTCAAATTTGACTGAAGGCAAACAAACTGAGTGGCACTTGTAGACATGGAGGGAACCAAAAACTTCTCTTTGTTAGCTTGCACAGAAGAGTTTAGCATTTCAAGCTTGGGTTATGTAAGCTCTATATTGGTTTTGTGGTGTTGCAAAAATGCAGGACAAAGGACTGTTCAAGGCAATAGGCTACTCAAAAGAGACAGGCTTACAAATCTGCACATCAGGGTGACCTTGGCTGACCATGGAGTGAAATAATAGTATATAGTGAAGCTGCTTGTTTATTAGGATGGGAAAAAGAGGCAACTGTCAGCAGAGGCATCAGGATTGAAAAGATTCATTTTCTCCATCATTGTCCCTTTGATCCTTTTATGTTTCCCCATAAGTCATTATCATTTGGAGGAGAATGTATCTAAATATGACTAGGGTCCAGTCAGGGGCAGCTTGTTTCTTATTGAAGATGGCATACGAGGCTGATGAGGACCCAGAATCTGGGAGGAACAGGAATAACCATATAGGTAGTTGTAAATATACAGATATAGAACCAGAAGTCTTTAGCCAGAGAGGGATTAGACCAGTTGAGTAACAGGTGGGTGATCTGTACTGTCCTATACAGATAGTCTGATGTCTGAAGGAAGACTTGTGAAGAGTCACAGTGGAGAATAATAAGACTATACTGGCTAAAGTGACATTGTAAATAGGAAGTGATTCCATCCTGGAGGCAAGAAGTAAACTAGTTGTAGCCATAAACAGAATCCATAAAAAAGAAGGATAGTAAAAACAGGATATCTTATGTCTATCTTATCATTAATGGACTTTTGTATCAAGGGGAGGGTAGGAAAGGAAAACTCTGACTTGCTATGGGCAAAAGTTACAGAGTACCATAACTTAGAAAGGGCCCATTTTAATCTATATTTAGCTTTAACAGGAGGGTAATCTTTCCATATATGTTTTCTTCAAGTTTCTGCTATGCACAGACTATTAAGTTTTTTATATGCCTAAAGCAAGAATGTTGTCTCAGTGATATCCAAGGGACATGGAGTTTTGGCCTCATTTGCCTCTGGCTCAGGAAAAGGCACCTGGTAGGAGGAATCCAAGGGATGTGGGCTATCTTGGATCACCAATTGAAGCATTTCCAGTGGAGTTGTAAGAAAATAAGGCAGGTGTGGATTCCTCAGAACTGTCCTGGTGAATCAGCTTTTTTTTTAATCCTTTAAAGTTCATTTTGAGTTAGGGGCCTGGATGAAGACTCTTATCTGCCTCTCATTTCCCTCTCAGATTCACACCCATAGTGAGAGAATCTGAGTGATTTCCAACCAGGATTCTGTGTATAGAAACTGGTTGGGATAACTAGGTTCTCCAATCAGCACTCTCCAAACAGTGAAGTCCATGTGAGCATCTAGGGTTCCACTGGTGGCCATCTGATGTCAAAGCATGGCCACTCTACCACTCAGAGAACCTGGAGCTTTGACAATTTCATTTTTATTTTGTAATCATCATTAAAACCCTTCCTAAAGTTTCTGATCATTCAGTCAAGGGCACTGAGCTTGTAATGTGTGTTCCCCATCCCTTGAATTCCCCACCCTATGAACAGTGTTGTGACAAGGCTTTCTAGAGGAAACCACTCAGATTCCTGCCTGGCCATCTTCCTCAAGTAAGTATAGACATACCTTGGATAAGGTGCCCGCATATAAACCCATGACTGGTCAGCCTCCTATTGTGGGAAATGAATTGCTATTGTACCATATGATATTACCACAGAACCATAGATCAAGACTCACACAGACTCCACAGTCTATGCTATGACTCCACAAATACATATCTGTGACAAGCTACAGATGTGTTCATATTCACCTGCACAATCATTCAGAGTTCATAGTATTCCTCCCTGTCTGCTCCTTTGGGATTCCCTGATTGGAGTCTCTGGCATTAGATTCAGGGAGATGATCAGTCTCTGCTTCCATTCTTAGGGACAGGTTTGACCTGGGATAAAAGGGTGTCCAGGACCTTACTTTGCTCAGAAATCCCAATGGGGAGCTAGTCTACTTCTCCACTTAGTTCAGTGAGGAAGATGTTGGAGTGCCTATCAGTTCCACCCTCCCTTGAAAGGAGATCTCTCCAACTGGGTCAGACCCACACTTTCACAGTGAAAGAATGCTATAGAAGTACATGCTTGACTCTGAGCCAGTGGATTAAAGGCCCAATACAGTCAGTGTTTCCAGTCAGGGAACCAATTGTTACAGCAATTCTAGGTTTAGTTGAGGTGAAGATACTGAGCTACTTGGAAAAGTAGGGAACCAAACTTTATTATAATAGATGACACAGAGGAGTTTGGCACTCCAACATCTAAGGTTGGGACTGCCTAGAAGTGGCTGCCAGGCTCCTTCTCAAGTCTACATCTTCAGTTCGCCTGCTCTACTCCAGCCTCCACCATATCCATAAGGGTGACCGAGAAGTCCTACAAGGTGTGCACCTCTGGCCCTCGGGCTTCAACAGCCTCTCCTTATACCAGCAGGCCTGCTTCCTGCATCAGCTCCTCCAGCTTTTCCGCAGTGGGCAGCAGTGGCAGTTTCCAGGGTGGCCTGGTGCTGGGTGGCTATGGTGGGGCTGGTGATGTGGGGAGCATCATGGCTGTCCAGGTGAACCAGAGACTAATGAACCCCTTGAACCTGGAAGTGGACCCCAGCATCCAGGCTGTGCATATTCAGAAGAAGAAGCATATCAAGAACATCAACAATAATTTTGCCTCCTTCATAAACAAGGTTTGGTTTTTAGAACAGCAGAATAAGATGCTTGAGACCAAATGGAGCCTCCTGCAGCAGCAGAAGATGTCCGGGAGTAACATGGACAACATGTTCGAAAGCTGTTGGCAGCTGGACATAATTGGTCAAGAGAAACTGAAGCTGGAGGCAGAGATTAACAACATGCAGCGGCTGGTGGAGGACTTCAAGAGCAAATATGAATATGAGATCAACAAGCATACACAGATGGAGAATGAATTCATCCTCATCAAGAAAGATGTGGATGAAGCTTACATGAAAAAGGCAGAGCTCAAGTCACACCTGGAAGGGCTGACTGATGAGATCAACATCCTCAGCAGCTGTATGAAGTGGAGATCCATGAACTGCAGTCTCAGATCTCGGACACATCATGGTGCTGTCCATGGAAAACAGCTACTCCCTGGACCTGGACAGCATCATCGCTGAGGTCAAAGTCCAGTATGAGGAGATCGCCAGTTGCAACCAAAATGAGGCCAAGAGCATGTACCAGATCAAGTATGAAGAGTTGCAGACTATGCCTAGGAAGCAACGGGATGACCTCCACCACATGAGGTCCTAGATCTCTAAGATGAACTGCAACGTCAGCTGCCTACAGGCGGAGATTGAGGCCTTCAAAGGCCAAAGAGCATCACTACAGGCTGCCATCACTGATGCCGAGCAGCATGGGGAGATGGCCATTAAGGATGCCAATGCCAAACTGGCCCAGCTGGAGGCTGTGCTGCAGAAGGCCAAGCAGGACATTGCCCTGCAGCTACCTGAGTACTAAGAACTGATGGATGTCAAGCTGGCCCTGGACATGAAATCACCACATATTGCAAGCTGCTGAAGGTGAGAAGAACAGGCTGGAGGCAGGGATGCAGAACTTGAGCATTCACATGAAGACCACCAGTGGCTATTCATGAATGGTGAGCTCACCCTATGGGGGCCTCACAAGTCCTGGCTTTGGAGCCTCCAGAGCCCTAGCCTCACCTGTACCAAGTCTGCTGTGGTTGTGAGAAAGATGGAGACCCATGATGGGAAGCTGGTATCTGAGACCTCTGATTTCCCATCCAAGTGAATGGGCCATAGCAACCTCTCTCAGCCCGCACCTCTCCTGAGACTTCTCCAGAGCCCATGGGGAGACAGCTGTACAAGCAAGCATGAGGAGCAAGAGACCCACCTGAGGCTCAGCCTTAGTCCTGAATCCACCCTTGAGAGGACATTATGGCCTGGAGTACCCCTTCTTACCCATGCCCTCTACCAAAACCCAATTCAATTGTCTTTTCCAAAATAAAGCCTGGTATTGCCACCTGAGGGGGAAAAATTTGAGGTTGGGTTTTGAGAGGCTTGTGGTGGAAAAATAAAAGCAGAACAAAGGTAGCTGCTCAAGCAAAAGGTTCCTCAAAGATCTTAGGTTTATACCTATGCACATCTGGGTTGCCTTGGCCAGCTAGGGAGTAAAATAACAGAATGTGGCCAAGATACTTGCTTATCAGGATGGCTAAGGGAAGGGATGGTCAGCATGGGTACCAGAGTTGAAAACATTTTATTTTTCCCCCAAAACTCAAGAGGCAGAAATATCCACCTATAACATCTCAAATGGGTTCAAACTGAGCCCAGTTTGGAGCATTTCACAAAATCTCCTGAGCATTATTGATAGAAATTAGAATCAGGATTCAAATGTCTCCTGGAAAAATTTTTCCAGTGCTAACTTTATGGTCTTTCACACTCTACCTTTCTATAGGATGGAGGAGATGGTACTTTATTTCTACAGTACTTACTTCTCCCTGAGCTATTAAGAAATTTAAAGAAAGTCCATTATCTCTCTAGGTGTACTGTGGTAACTAGTGATGATTTTTTAAGAAGCATTGTAGCTACCTCTGTAGTCTTTACTGAATGAGTAAGAAAGGCTTTAATCTAGTCTGTAAAAGTGTCGATCAAAACTAACATTTGTTTATATGCTCCTCATAGTGGCATGTGTGAAATCTAATTACCAGTCCTTCTCATTGTATGTTTGTCTCCACATAAGTTCAAAAAATGAGATTTGGGCCTTCCTAGGTTGTTGTACGCACACAGTAAGCATGTTTTGCAGTCCTGTCAGGTGGTGGCAGCTAGTGTTTGTTCTCCGCAATCTTGAGTGACCATTTCCAATGTAGAATTTTTTCTATATGAAAGGAATTATGAAGTGTTTTTATAGCTTTCCACTATGTGCTTTGAACAGGGATCCATTTGTTTTCTAAATACCACCAAGTCTTTCTTAGTTTCCCCTTTCTCTGAAGCCTATTTATCGTCATAAGTAATATAGACTAGTTTTCATGGTTCCTTAAAAACTGGGAATAAGTATAGAGTCTGAAAGTGTTGTAAGACTGCCATTCTTATTTTACTATCAGCCTCTCAATTTACCCAGGAGAGTTCATACATGTCTGTTTGGTGCACTTTATAGTGCAAGCCTACAGTCCTCCTTCGAAGATGACCTACTTAGATCTGATGTGGCTAGCATCATTTCTTTAAGAAGAATCACGACAACCTTTTGTGTCCAGATAGCTCTGACCTGAGGTTTTAGCCTCTGTCCCAGAATTCACTTTATGGTCTGGTTTTCTCTTTCTACCTTTCCAGAAGATTGAAGCTGCTAAGTGAAATGTAAATGTGCTTTACTCTTAAAACTGTTTCTACTCACTGAATTATTAGAAAGGTAAAAGGAGACCCATTATCTCTCTGGAATGACTGCATTAACCCAATTCTAGGGAGTAAACACACCTATTTATCTCCCTGGTAAGTGCAACTAACATATCAAACATTATACTTAGTCTTCTATTCATATAACAGTCCCAGCTTCGTTCTGTTGAAACAGGAATAATCTTTCCGGGATAATTTTTTCACAATTTGAAGCACCTTGTTTCTTTACACAATTTCTAGTCCTTGTACATCTGTAACTGAAAAATGGGCTTGATATATTGGCTTAGGGAATATAAAGAGATCACTGAGAATAGCTCAAAGTATGAACAAACTGGTCAGAGAGACACAAATCTCCAAAAGGGATAAATAAAAACACAGGACAGAGTCATAAAAAATATATTTCTGCTCCGTGTGAGCCATTCTAAGTAATCCTATTTCTTGGATATTTCCTTTGATGTACAGTAACAATGCCCTGGACATAAGACATCTCATTTTATCTTTTATATTTTAAGCAGGAACCCTATATTAGGTAGTCTTGTAATTTAAAGTATCACCCCAGACCCATCTTTTGCCAATTGTCAGTCCATATTAAACCCAATTGTACTGTGGCAGTATAAAATCTGTTGTTACTTTAGATAGTTAAAATGAAACCTTTCCCATTCATCAACAATACAGCCTAGTTGTGAAATGGGTAAAGTATGTGTGGTGGTGAGTTCCAATAGTTTTCCTATTGCATTGACTTAGGACCTAGACAGGGAAGGAGAAAGCTAAGTCTTTAATCCTTTATAAGGTATACAAGGGGAATTGAAGTTTCAACAAAGCAACCCTTGTGAATCCCTAACACAAACTAAACAGACATCTTTGTAACAGTGGTAGTAGAATCATCATTATATGCAAAAGAGATCACTGGACGCTTTTGCGTCCCTATTAGAACATATTAATTCATTAAGAAGAAAGGGGCCAAGCCACTTGTTGGCATTATCTAGTCCTTTAAGTCACATGAAGTAAGGGTGGAATTTCTCCCAGTTTAGTTTCTTAGCCCTTTTAGCCCCTTGATGCTTCAATATACATTTTGAGCCCCTTGATGGCTCTATTTATATTTTGACCCATGTGATAGCTCTGGTGGTATCTTTAATCTCTTGAAGTCTATATAAACAGAATTGAGTCAATTGGGAAAATTGTTTCTTGCATTTAATCTGAGAGGTAAAAAGATTAAGAATGATGATGGCTCTGTTATCACGTATGATTTGCTCAAGTTGTAAATGCTGTTTCTTTGTTTTGCTCAGGTCCTCAGTTTTATTTGCACAGAAACATGGAAGGACTGCAGCCAGAAATCTATAGCCCAAGGTGGGATTGAAAATAGGGAAGCTGTGAGTCAGCTAAAGCTGTACATCCTACAAGGTATAGCCCCAGGTGGGAGTTATCCTTGGAGGGAAACTAGCCTGCTAACGCTAGTTTGAGCAGGTCCTTCTTGTTGTTGCCCTGCACCACTAAAATGCCTCAGCCATTTCCTTTCAAAATGAACAATCTTTTCTCATTTACACATCGAAAAACTGTGTCAGGTTAAAGAATTCAAGAACAAATGTGGTTCTTCCTTTTTGTTTTACAAAATCAGAGTAATGAGCAAGGATTATCACAAAAAAAGTCTATGGCAACTAGAAGACAAGCAAAAGCATTACATTTGCTTCTCCCATTTCACACATTCAGAAGAGCATCAAGTTATTCTCTTTGTAATGTAGTAATGTAGTAGAGTCAAATTGATATGTAGAGCGTAAAAGGATACTTACTAGAAGTTGGGTGTAGGTGAGGATGAATATGGGAAATCAAAAGGTATAATGTTTCAATAAG
>PVKN010043272.1:0-10263 GCA_004027915.1 Capromys pilorides | reverse complement strand
TCTGACACACTATATCCTAAAGGCCTTCCATAAATGAATTACATATACTAGCGAGACTTTAGAGTACACAGACACCCAAAACAGATAAAGGTGGTATTCCAAGGCTTGCTATGTACCAAGGTTATGTGTCTTGACACATCATGTTTTTACCTTCCTTTACATCCCTTGGTTCCTTCCCTTATTTGTAATTTATCAAAAAATGAGTTATGTGAAAGACTATGTCTCAAGTACCATTTCTAACAAAGCTGTTATTAGAATACTTTTCTATATATACACAAATATTTTTAAAAATATACTTAAACTAAAGTATAAAAAATACAAACAGTATTGCAAAGGAGAAAACATTTAAAAACTTCATCTCTTTAATGGGCTTGAAAAATACAACTTTGTAGTATGTTTCTTTTTTTTTTGAACCAGGGATTGAACTCAGGACCTTACACTTGCGAGGCAAGTGCTTATTCTACTGAGCTATCTCCCTGGCCCTATAGTATGTTTCAATGGACTCAGACATACATGTTTTCAGAAAACTATAACCATACACACGATTTTGATCTCTTGATAGTATTTTTTTCTGTAAGATCATTATTATTCTTAATGTATTTGTATAGGGTCTCACTACACAGCTCAGACTGGTAGTGAATTCTCTGTTCTCAGCCTCCCCAACACTGGGATTACAGATGTGCACCACTACACCCAGTCTTAGTGGCCTGCTCAGGGTGGGGTTGGCATGGCATGTGATACCAGGGATCAAACCTGGGTCCCTATACTTGTCTATGCATGTGCTTAGACAGCTGAGCTATCTCTGTGACCCTGTAATATAATTTTTATCTACAAGGACTATCACCTCCTAAATTTACTGTGATTTTATTAGTCCACAATTTTCCTTTCCCACTGGTGTGCATATATCACACAGTTTAATTCTTTTTCTCATTCCTTCCATGATACCTTTCCTTTCTTCTTCTCTTTTTTCTTCTCCTTCTCTTTCTGTCTCTGTCTCTTTCTTGTCTGAGAAAGGGTCTCACTGTGTAGTTCAGGCTAGCCTTGAACTCACTATGTAGCCAAAGCTGGCCTTAACTCATCCTTCTGCCTCAGCCTCATGAATGGTGGTATTAGAGGCATCTGTTACCATACCTGGCCATGTCCTCCACTTATTAATCTCCTTTCCCTCTAAGAAAGATTGGTCTTCATACTTCCTATTATCTAAATTTTATTTTGTTCTGTATCTATACTTTGTTTCTCATGTATGAGAAACTCCGTGATAGTTCCATTTTGTATCTCATTTATTTCATTTAATATTATGGTCTCAAGTTGAATCCTTTTTCCTATATTGAACACATAGATTTCCATATTCACAAATATCTTATAGTGATGAGCACTGTGCATAAATATTTCCAATCAGTTATAAAATTTTCATGATTCTTCCCGTATGTGCTCTTTAAATTTTTATGCTTCAAGGAAGATTCTTTTTTGTAATCACTCTGTGGGTATTAGGCTGAATGATGCCTTTAAACGTGTCATTTCATAATCCCTTTAAGCTACTAAGTGCTATGATGCTGGTTATTCTTGATCCTCCACTTGACTGGATGAATAAACTGTCAAAGAGGTTAGTGGATCATGAGGACAATAATTTCACCAACAGGTTAGTTCATACTTGGACGGACTAAAAGGAAGCGGGCAGTCTTTCTGGGGGAACTGGGTTATGTCTGTGACCTTAGAACTATACCTACCTCTGCTTTCAGACCCCTTCTCCTCTGGATTTCCCTTGTTCTGTCCTTCCTGATTGCTCTGACTTGAGCAGCTTTCTTCTATGTTCTCTGCTATGGCGTTTTTGCCTTGGAGCCAGCTGAACACAGACTGACACATCTGTGACCAAGAGCAAAACATAAACCTCTCTCTCTTCCTTTAAATTGTAGGTTAAAGTATTTTGTACAGCAATGGGAAAGCTCACCAACAGTCACCTTATACGCAAATAGGGTCTTTTCTTTTTTTTAAGTTGAACTCTCTTTTTTAAAAATATTTTTATTTATTTATTTGGTACAGGGTCTCACTATGCAGCTTGTACTTATAATACTGGGGATCAAACCTGGGTCCTAGTGCTTGCCAGGCAGGTGCTTAGACTACCAAGGTACCTCCCCAGCTTTAGGATCTTAAAATGGTCATGGTGGTGGTACATGGCTGTAACCCCAATACTTTGGCAGGGTGACGAAAAAAGATCAAAGTTTGGAACCCATTCTGGGCACGTTGGAGACTTCATGAGATCCTTCTCAAAATAAAAAATAAAAAATAAAAAAAAAATCAAGTAACAGCAACCCATATAGCTCAGTCAGTGCAAAGGCCCTAGGTTCAACCCCATTACCTTAAAAAAGGAAATTAAGGATCTTGCAGAAATGATTAATTTATGAAGGATGATGAATTGGGGAAAATGGTATGATTTATTTACATCATCACAAATGTCCTTAGGAGAAAAAAAGGCAGAGGTAGATTCTGCTGGGAGCAATGGACACTGGAAATTGGACAAATGTGTGAAAGTGGGAGTAGGCCTCAGTGCCGAAAGCAGGTCAGCTAACTCAGTCCTGAGATAAGCATCCTGACTGGTTAATGTTGGGTATTAGTCACTAGGCAACCTTGTGTCACATGTTACTAACTTTGCAAAGGTATAAATAAACACCCCTACTATAATGCTGGGATTGTCTTGCCAACCAGGCAGACAGACCAGCCCCTGACCCAGCTCGTCTTCGTGTCTATTTTTTCCTCATTTCTGCCACCTTTTCTTGCTAGGTACAACAGATCTCACTGAGATCAACAGATCCCTACATTTGGCACCTGAGAAGGACACAAGGCAAAACATAAGTGTAGGTAACAGGAAGGCTTCCAAAGAACATGCATAGGGAAGGAAGCGAACTGGGCAGAGCCAGCACTCAGCACAGGTGTGCACTGGTATTGGCACATCAGGTGTTAAACGGGGGTGGAGGCTTATTAGGGCCAGAAGAAAGAACGTTCTTAAAGAGAGAAATAGGTTTGAGAGAAGACAAAAAGGAAAAGGTTGTTTTGGGTTAAAAATAGGACATTAGAGTCTGAAGAATCACAGAGACGTATGTTGAAGTGGTTGTGGCATGCTTGATCCCTGAATTTACTTTTGTTTTTTGGATTGTGGTTAGAAGGGGTTTTTCAAACACAAAGCATTTCGCTTGCAGCTCTCCTTTAATATCAAGTTCTGAGCCAGAGTGGGATAAGAAGAAGGAAACAATGGCACCCAAAAAGATAGAGCTTGAAACTTCTAGCCTTGCTCCATCAAATAAGGAAGGAACGATGGGGGACAAAAGGGATCCTTCCCCACCAGAGAAGTGTTTCCCCAAAATCACACTCTATTGCTTTTGTAGAGTCACAGGCCACAATTACACCCATGTCAGCTCAGAGAAATTTTTTTTTGGCTGAGTCACAAACAGGAACTTCCACCTCTAGGAGAGTAGAGAGCCATTTTCTTTAAGAAGTGGTGAGCCCTTGGAGGGTTTTAAATGTGTCTACCCTGTTTCTGAAGTTCAAATCCCTAAAAGTCCAGGACAAGTTGTACATATTCATGAAGCCATGAAGCTGTACCTTTTTTTTTTGTCTTTTTGAGACAGGGTCTCGCTGTGCAGTTCAGGCTGGCCTTGAGCTCACTTTTGTAGCCCAGGTTGGTCTCGAACTTGCACCGATCCTCCTGTCTCAACCTTCCAAATGCTGGGATTTCAGTTGTGGGCCACCATGCCCTGCTAAATGGTACCTTTTAAAAAAAAAAACCCTAATGATTAAATAAGCTGTTGCTACTTATACTCCTACTGCTCTCTTTACCTTGAGTTTAATAGAAATGTGAGGATAAAAAATTATGGCCCCAAATGATTGGAAAGGAAAAGTTAAAGTGTGTTTGAATCCAGGAGATGATGTATTGGGGAAGGAAAATTTCTTTGAAGATTACATAGACCAAGCAGCTCAATGCAGTTTACAACATAGCCAGTACAAAAGATATGCTAATTGAGAGGGTGTTTTTGCCAGCAGAAACAATCAAATGACTTTTGCATTGCAAATATACTAGCTAACTAAGATAGCTGTCACTAGGGCTTGGAGGGAACATCCTTCAAAGGGTGAGGTTTCCCTTAATTTGGGAAAACCACCATTATCTGTCTCTTCAAGAAAACCTTCCAGTGTATGTATAAGATGTAGACAATGGTATCACTGGAAAAGTAAACACAGATCTAAAACTGATGTGGAAGGCCAACCCACTCAGGGAAACTTTCACTGGGGCCTTCCTCGGCCCCTTCAAATAATAGGGACACTTTCGCCTTCCCTGCCACAAGCTTTTCTGACTTCTGGTGAGCAAAAACTGAAAGTGGATGATTCTTTTATTATTATTTTTTTTTTTGGCATTTCAGCATAAATTTTTTTTTTAATAAGAAATAACAATGTGATAGTTTCAAAACACATTAATAGTGCATTCATAATATTTGATACATTGAATAGTGTTGTCCTCATAGTAGTTATACAAAGCACAAGGTGTAAACATGATAAATTTTCTAATTTATATTAGTAGGAGAGGAAAAAAAGAAAAAAAATTTTTGTCTTTGTACAAAGAGGGAGTAGTTGTATACATAGTCCAACATTCCATAATTGCAGTGGGTTAACGGTAAAACTGGCAATGTTGGAGACAGTTGGTATAAGCTTCTTACAGCTCATCATACTAATCTAGCTCTGTGTTCTATGCCTCATAATTAAGCTTTTCTGCTGGGTGATCAAGGGCAAGTTAAGGTCAGACCTGTATAACAGAACATTCATCTTTTGTATCTTCCAGGGGCAAATCCCCTTAGGATTAACTTTGGAACCATGTACAGTGCTTTGTAGAACTGTTGCCACTGTCAGCCATCAGGATGAGTCACAGCCATTGCTTGACCAGTTTGCTTTCTGTGAAAGCCTGAGAGAATGTTTTTTCTCTAGGTGACTCTCCTTAGGCACACTATACTTCATTTATCCCTTTCCTCTGAGGTCCCTTAATCTCCTTGAACAGAAAATTTGGGAAACCATGGAGTTATAGGATATTACAGCACAGGTTCTCTTATATCCTGAGTTCTCACTGACCTTGAAGGGCTAGGGCCAAAATGTTGGCTATCCTCATAGTCCTTCTTTTTCTCCAATTTTTGGTCTGTTAACTTACATTCTCAACCCTTCAGCAGAGAAGCTTCATGATACTATTACTCTATAACACAGGTAATTGAGCTTAATTAACATCACTGTCTTTCTGAGTATCAAACATCTCAGACTTATCTTACAATAGGTATTTTCTGTCAATCACTGATATTCTAATCTCTTTAGAATTTCATAAAAGCATTTACACATCTTTATACACTTAGATATTCAAAGATGTACAAAATTGTAGCCTGTCAAGTGTGTGGCATTTTGCCTAGTCTCTTACTCTCACTTAATACCCTTTTTTTTTTTTAACCAACAATTTACTTGCGAGCGAGTATAGCAGTAACTGAGTTTACATTGGAAGCAGTACACATCTAAAAGACCAGAACAACACGCATTCCAAGCATAGTTCCAGTGTTGCACGCTGCTATCATCAATGTGAAAAACCTTTTGAAGGTTCCTAGGACTAATATCGAATTCATCCTGTGTACATAAGTGCATGGTTTTGCTCCTGCTATGTTTCCTCTCTTTTCTGCTTCCAGTCACTTCGTTGTTTAATCCATAAGTCTTTGATTTCCATTCAGCTGTGTTATGCCTTTCCTTTTTTATTTCTTCTTTAGATTTCTTACACTAAGGAGACTATACGATATTTACACATGTAGGTCTGGTTTATTTCACTTATGAGTATATGTTCAATATACACCCACTTATATATGAAGTCTTTCAGTTTATCATTCTTTATAGCTGAATAATATTCCATTGTATAAAAATACCACATCTTTTTCAACCATTCTTCAAATGATGGGCATTTTGGTTGTTTCCAAGATTTGGCTATTACAAATTAGGCTGCTATAAACATAGATGCACAGATATCACTATGGTATGATGTTTTCAGTTCTTCTGGGAAAATTCCCAGTAGGGGATAGCTGGATTGAATGGGATTTCCAGTTCTAGTTTTTTAAGGAGCCTCCACACCGCTTTCCATAATGGTTGCACCAATCTGCATTCCCACCAGCAGTGGAGAAGGGTTCCCTTTTCCCCATAGCCTCTCCAACGTTTGTTGTTGATTGATTGCTTTATGACAGCCATTCTTTCCAAGAAGCTACTAGAATTAATACACAAATTCAGTAGCATAGCGAGTTACAAAGTCAACACACAAAAGTCAATAGCATTCCTCTACACAGATAACAAGCACACTGAGAGAGAAATTAGAGAAATAGCACCTTTTGTGATAGCACCGAAGAAAATGAGATACCTAGAAATTAACTTAACTAAGGAAGTAAAAGACCTTTTCAATGAAAACTACAGTACTCTGAAAAAAGAGATCCTAGAAGATTTCAGAAAATGGAAAGATATTCCCTGCTCCTGGATAGGAAGAACCAACATTGTGAAGATGGCCATACTCCCTAAATTGTTATAAAGATTTAATGCAATTGCTATCAAAATACCATCAACATACCTCAGAGACCTGGAGAAATCATTCCTAAAATTTATTTGGAACCAAAAAAGACCCAGAATTGCAAAGACAATTCTGGGCAACAAAGGTAAGGCAGGAGGCATTACAATTCCTGACCTAAAGTTATACTATAAAGCTACAGTAATAAAATCAGCACGGTATTAGCAAAAAAATAGACCTGAGGATCAATGGAATAGATTAGAAGGTGAAGAAGCAAATACAAATACACTTCACCAATTTATCTTCAACAAAGGGGCCAAACATGCTTATTAGAAGAAAGATGGCCTCTTTAACAAATGGTGCTGGAAAAACAGGCTCTCTACATGTCAAAAACTAAAACTTGACCCAAGTCTATCACCATGCACTAAACTACAGTCAAAATGGATTAAAGATCTAAATATTAAAAGAGAAACATTAAACCTTCCTGAAGAGAAAGTGGGAGAAAACCTTGAAGACATCAGGGTAGGCAAAAAGTTCATGAACAAAAATCAAAATGCACGTTTAACCCTTGAAAGCATCAATAAATGGGATCTCCTTCGGCTAAGAAGCTTTTTCATGTCTAAAGAAATTACCAACAGAGTGAAAAGACAACCCACCAATTTCGAAACGATTTTAGCTAATAAGTATTCCGACAAAGGTCTTCTATCTAGAATTTACAAAGAACTAAAAACCATTAGGGTCCCAAAATTCAAAGACCCAATCCAGAAATGGGCATCCAGGATGAACACAAACTTCTCAGAGAAAGAAATTCAGCAAGCCTATAAGTACATGAAGAAATGCTCCACATCACTAGCCATCTGTGAAATGCAAATTAAAACAACACTTAGATAGCATCTCACTCCAGAAAGTGGATAATTCTATCTCCATCTTTCCTTCAGATTCCCATTAACTCCTAAAATGGGGCCCCAAACTATTCCTACAGGTGTCTATGGATCTATGCTTCAGTGTACAGTGACAATCTTGCTAGGCTCCAGCAGGCTCATTTTAAAAGGTTTTGCCTGGTGTCATCAATGCTGATTAAACAGGAAAAAATAAAGGTTATTATTCAATCTACCCAAACCATTGCTGAAATCATCCCAAATACTGCTGTAATTCAATTGATCATTCTTCCCTTGGCAAAAATTGAAAAAATTTACAAATAAGGAAAAGCAATTCAAGGGTATTGGATCTCCTGACACCTATTGGGTTCAACAGATTAAACTATGGCACCTTTTTCATATTTGGGAGATCTTATTCAACAGAGAAAAATTGTGCCCCAAACTTTTCAGAACCAGGTTAAACATCTTACAACCCTAAATGGTCTTCAGACTCTTAAGCTAACTACTCATGATTTAAGTTCACTCTTAAGACATTCTCAATGGAAACTCAACCCCTACTTCTGAAAGAACACATATCGGAGGCTAGACCTGCCTTAGATAAAGTTAATCAGGCTCTTCTTAATGCTCATTTCTTTAGAGTTAACTCATCTTTGCCAATGAATGCTTTTAATTTTTTTCCCACCTTAGTATATGCCCACTGGGGTTCTTTGGCAGTCTCAGGGTCCCTTTACAATGGCTACAGTGTCACATATGCCACATAAAACTATTATTCCCTTTCATGATACTGTGGCAGAACTGATTGTACATGGATGAATGCATGCAATTCAGCTCCTTTGTCGTGAGGTATAAGCTATCACTGTTCCCTCGTTTTCAACTGAACAAAAACGGTAATGACCATTTTCACCCTTTTGGCAATCTGCACTGGGCTAACTTCCCTGGTATTATTGACTATCATTAATACAGGGTTGGCCAGATAGCTCAGCGGACTAAAGCACCTGCTTAGGCAGAATGCAGCAGCCAGGGTTCAATCCCTGGCATGCCATGCTGGCCCCACCCATGGGGCACAGTGAAATGGCAATTGGGGCTGGGCATGGTGGTGCACGTCTGTAATTCCAGCATTTGGGAGGCTGAAAACAGGAGAATTACTACACGTAGGAGCTCCATAGTGAAATCCTGTAGACCCTGAACTAAATAAAAATTAATGAATTAATGCAATTTGCTTCTCTTATACCTTTTGTTTTCCCTTCAAAGATAAGTATAGTCCCTAAAGCAGGGGCATCTCTGTCTTCACAGATGGATAGGTTTTAGGTTGGGGTGGTAACTTACTAGCCTCCTCTTCCAGAATATAGAACACAGGTTTCTGTTCTGCACAAAATATTGAACTACAAGCAGTCATATGGACACTGCAACATCATTTAGCCACTCCAATTAAACTCTTTTCAGATAGGGTATATGTCTGTGGTGTAATGCACTACATTGAAAATTGCTACTGTACACACTAGTCAACATCTTCTTCATTTACTCCACACTCTTCAGGTTGTCAAACAGTCATGTCATGTTCCTTGTTTTACTGCTCATATACGCCCTCCTCCTCAATTGCCAGGACAACCTCACTGAAGGGAATGCTACTACAGACAGATTGCTGGGTGCTATGACTCTTATTCCCTCAGATACTATCCAACAAGCTTCTGCATCTCATGCCACTTTTCATCAAAATGCAAACAGTTTCCTTTGACCCAAAAACAGGCCCAAAAAGTTGCTAAATGATTGCTTTTTTTTTTTTTTTTTTTTTTTTTGGTATTTTTAGGACAGGGTCTACAGGGTCTCACTGTGTAGACTGAACTCGTAGTGATCTACCTGTGTTCAGCCTCCCAAGAGCTGGGAGTACAGGTACATACCATCATGCTCAGTCTCAACTGTGGTCCTAGCGTGCCCCAGGGGCAGGGCTGGCACAGCACAGCACACTGGGGATTGAATACTGGCTGTTCTGTCTGCCTAAGCAGGCGCTTTAATCTGCTGAGCTATTCTGCTGGCCCTAAGCTGTTTGGCCAACCTGCAAAATGATGTTCTTCAGGTACAGCACACCTACCCTCACCTTCTATGGGGGTCAATCCTTAGGAATTACACCTCAATTATCTTTGGTAGATGGATGTCAAACAAATTCCTGAATATGGTTCTTTACATTGGGTCTATGTTCCAGTTGACACTTCCTCAAGATTCACTTTTGCTTCTGCCCACATTAGTGAAGCAGCTAAACATGTCATTGTTCACTGTTTGTATGCTTTTAGTGCCCTTGGCTGCCCATGGACATTTAAGACTGACAATGGCACAGCATATACAAGCTCTGCCTTCTAAAAGTTTTCTTAAACTTTTCATATTGCCCTTATCACAGGGATTCCTTATTACTCTCAAGGTCAAGGAATTGTTGAACTGCTCACCCCACAATCAAAATTCAATTACAAAAAATGAAAAAGGAAATCTTTCCTACAGAATTCATACCTCATAACAGACTTCACTTGTCAGTATACACTATTAACTTTTTAAATTCTATAAGAGATAGAAGTATAGCAGAAGAAAGACAATTCCTAGGAATGGTCCTTTGGAGAGATCTCCATACTGGACAACGGAAGGGATCCAGTCCACTACTAACCTGGGGCAGAGAGTATACTTGTGTTTTTCTAGAGAATGCTAAACAACCTATTTGGGTACCAGATCATGTTGTCAGGTTGTACCATGAAGGCAGATCTGGAGAAGTTAACAGTGATGAGGCCAGATCCAACTAGGGACCTACTTAAGCAACTGACCAATGGAAATCTAAGGCCTAAAGAG
>PVKN010043271.1:0-10263 GCA_004027915.1 Capromys pilorides | reverse complement strand
TATAGAAGGACCTTGGACCTCAGAAAATATAACTAGTGTACAGAAAAAAATACAATATACCCTATGTCTTAAATCTTTAAAAAAAGAAACATTTACAACAAATGAATATGTTTACATAACTCTGCCATCAAAAATTCTTATTCTTCTCAAGATAATGATTTTTTTTTTCATTTTATGTATTTGGTACAGGGTCTCACTACACAGCTCAGACTCATAATGATACTGTTTTCAGCCTCCCCAGCACTAGGATGACAGGTGTGTGTCGCTACATCTGGACTGGGTCACAGGCTCAGCAAGCCTGGGGGTGGAGGCAGGGCTGGCACAAGATAATGATTCTTTTTTTCCAGACTCTTGATTTCACACTTTAAGCTAATTTTCTAACCTAGTTTTACTGAATACAGCAAAAAGTGAGTCATTAATTCAAAGAACTTTATCTACAACTGAACTAAATGGAATGGCAATCCAAGGGCAATGAGTGCAGGAACTGTATTTATGTTTCAAGATTCTTATGTAAGAGAAGGAGGCTAGATTAACTGCTTCATAAAATCTCAAGTTCACAGAAACATAAGCACCTCTACCATACAGGCTGTACACATTATTTTATTCTGAAAATCTGTTTTATCTTCGCTAATTATTTTATTTCTCCAAAAAATATTAATTATGACAGGGTGGGAAAAATTAGAAAAGACAAGCAAATAAACCTGATGCTAACATTGGCTTGAAAGATAAGCACCTAAGTTTCAACTTGGTTGATTTTTGACAAGCATTTAACATAGCCCTAAAATGTCCAGTATCTCCCTACTACGCTAAGAGCAGATTATCTAATGTCTGTCATATAAGCACTATTAGAGTGTCAGCTATGATATTCACCATCTTCAATGATTTGAAAAAGTGAGCACAAAAGGCAGTTATAAGTTTCTTTTGTGCTCTAAGCTTTTACTAGCAAAGAATCTAATACTAAACATAATACAATTTTGTAAGATTTACCTCTTTTGTCTTTTTTCATCATCTGTTCTTAGTCTTCATAACAATGGGAGAGGTACAGGAGTAATGGGAAATAGGGTAACGCAATTCCAATTATCCATAATATATAGAAGAGCCCTTCAACCCCCAGACAGAAACTGAAGCCCCCATGACTTCTAAATAAGTGTTTAATTGAGCACCAAGCCATATCACTTTTCTGTATTTCCCTCAGATCCATTAAAAGGACAATACCAAGTTCACCATGCAATTACATGCACTGGCCTTCAGAAGTAATGTTTAGAAGACAGTGGAGGCCTTGACTACCTGGGAAACCAGGATAGTGACAGACAACAGAATCTATACAGCTAAGCAACAATACCACGCAGGACAGAAAACAAGCTATCCTTCCAATTCCCATGAAGAAATTCCTTTGACGCACATAAAATTTTCTCCAAAAGGGTTTCAACCTTTAAAGTCCTATAAATAAACAAGTTATGATGACACAAACAGCAAAAGCAAAAAAAAAAAAAAAAAAAAATATATCCAGTATGTCTTTCTCTTTCATTTGCATCAGTAGTTACATCCTACAGGCCCAGTCACACAGGACAATAAACTATAATAATTAGAGATCAAAGTGGTACCCAAGGCTATAAGCGTGAGCTTGTATACCTCAATTAATGATGGTAATCATACTGAAAGGCAGCTGTGCTCACCACTATACCACCAATGCCACACGATCGTAATCACATTAAGAGAAAACAATTTGTATTATAATCTTTGTTCCCGCTTTGAAGTGCACTACATCTAAGAGTTTGGCTGCTTTTATCCATGGTCTTTTCAGCTGTCTGTCACATAAAACTGAAATTTAGCAACTCACTGAGGATTATTTTTCTAGAGAAAATGATCCTGAAGTGAATACTGGCATGTGCATATGCTTTCATGTTTCTATGAAAACAAAATGCAGCATGATTGAATTACATGCCTTATGTGAGTTCTAGCAACAGTTAAATATACTAGGACATTAGTAAGTATGGCAAGAAACAATAATTGAATCAGGACTGGTACACAATCATGCAATCCTAGAACTTGAGAGGCTGAAGCAGGAGGAACACAGTGAGTTTGAAAACAGCCTGAGCTACCTAGTGAGTTAAGGGCCAACATTAACTACACAATGAGACTTTGTCTCAAAAAACAAAACAAAAAATCCCACCACTTGGGAGGCTGAGTCTGGAGAATCAGTACAAGTTTGAGACCAGCCAGGGCTACAAAAGTGAGTTCAAGGCCAGCCTGAACTGTACAGCAAGACTCTGTCTCAAAAAGACAAGAGAGAAAGAGAGAAAGAGAGAGAGAGAGAGAGACAGACAGACAGACAGACAGACAGACAGACACAGACACAGACACAGACACAGACACAGACACAGACACAGACACAGACACAGACACAGACACAGAGAAAGGAAGAAATATTTGTAAAAGTGTAGTAGCTTGGTAAAACAGCCCTAGACAGGTGGTCTGGTTAAGCTCATTAAAACTTTCCATTTCAGTATCACCAAAAAATATTCACTATAACCTAGATGTCTACTGTAGTCTATGTTTGGTGAAATTAGTTACTGAGAAAAAACAGGCCAGTTTCTAAAATTTGGCAAAATACCCACTAACAGGCTTAAAAACAAAGAGCTACCTACCTATACCTCGACAAGTCATCTGCAATAACTTTACATTGTCTCAATATTAAAGTAATAATAAACTCTTTTTCAGATTTTTAGCTTTCATAATAGAAAATACTATATTTGTACCAAAATAATTACAATTTTCCTATTAATCTAAAATCCTAATTCTAAATATAAATTAATTTTCTCTGGTTTACCAAAACTAAGCAGTAAAAATCCTTTTTTCAATTTAATTTTTTTATATTTTTAGGGAATGGTCTACAGGGTATTCACGGTCTCACTACTAGATCAGACTTACAGTGATCTACCTATTTATAGCCTCCTAAGAGCTGGGATTAGAGGCCTATGTCACCACACCCAGTCTCAATTACTGTCTCACGGTTCCTCAGGGGCGGGGCCAGCACAGCAGGCCTGGGGATTGAACTCCTGGCCCCTGAGCCTGCTTGCAGGCACTTTAATCCATTGAGCTATTTGGCAAGCCCAGTTAAAATCTTTATGGACTTAAATATGGCATTTTTCTAGCTGAATACTCTATAAAAAAAGAAACTTCATTGTAACTAGTTAAAAGATAATATAGGGCTGGCCAGACATCTCAGCAGTGCCTACTTAGGCAAATGTGGGGATCAGGTTTGATCCCCTCACATGAATAGGAGGGTCACTATGAGTCCAATTTGTGTAATGAGAACCTGTATGTAGACCCTGTACTAAATACGAAAGAACACAAGAGATGGTTTTATGAAAAACACTCAAATCAATATTCACCTATATAACTAATAAAATTTTTACTACTCTCCAAAAATGATAGCACATGAGATAACCAACATATTAAGATACAGTGGTAGTGCATAACAGTAATGCCCGCACTCTGGAGGTCGAGGCAGGAAGACTGTTGAGAGTTCAACACTAGCATGTGCTACAAAGCAAGTTCAAAAACAACCTTAACTACATAGTGAAGCCCTGTCTCAAAAGACAGCAAAAAAATGCAAGGTAGAACTGACTTATTTATCTCATCTAGAATCAAAATAAAGCAATAAAAGGAATCTAAAAGTCCAAATTTGGGCCAGCAAGGTGGCTCAGTGGTCTGAAGCTCCTGCTTAGGCAGGCTTGGGCAGCCACAGGCACTGCGGTTCGATCCCCCGCACCACATGCTGCGCCAACCCCACCCCCAA
Organism: Capromys pilorides; assembly: GCA_004027915.1. Classification (NCBI taxonomy): domain Eukaryota; kingdom Metazoa; phylum Chordata; class Mammalia; order Rodentia; family Capromyidae; genus Capromys; species Capromys pilorides. The sequence goes on along the minus strand of PVKN010043271.1, from coordinate 6,461 downwards.
GGCAGGCTGAGCCAGCCAGAACACAAATAAATAAATAAATGAGGTTTAATAAAATAAAATAAACTTTAAAAAATAAAATAAAAATAAAAGTCCAAATTTTTATTTTCCAGTTTGCTTAGTACCATAATCCTTGGTTATACCTGAAATATTTAAGATCTAACAAATAAAAAACACATCTTATAGGTTAATGTTGAAGGAAAGACAAAAGATTCAGAATGTGCTTCACTGCCTTCTTGGTACCACCACCAAGGGCTGTTTCAGGACAGAATCTGTTACATGGAAACCTGCTCAAGTATAGTATTAAAAAGAGTAATATTTTGCTGCCATTTCTTCAATACTTGAATGTTAGATTTTTCTATGACTTTATTTCTCATTTGAGAAATGAGTACAATTTCTGTTCATCTACCTCGTCACTACAAATAAATTAATGTCACGAAAATAAGATTGTGATTTGTATGTGAAACTAAGCAAGACATAGGGCCTCAATACTATCAAATTAATACCAGTAAATTAATCTATATTAATTTATCTGAGTTTTCTCATTTGTGAAAGGTTAAAGCTACCTACTGTACTAGAAGATTGCAGAATTAAATGACACAATACTTATAAATTGTCTTACATGATACTGCTTATTGGTGATTGATAAAATAAACTAGTTTGCTTATTGTTTCCACAATGGGCAAGAGTTTGTCACTTCCATATACTTAAAAAATGGGTGTACTTAATATTAAGATCACCATATTGAACTTTCATGAGCAAATTATTATTATTGTCATTATCATTTTGTACTGAGAACTGAACTCAGGACCTCACACTTGTTAGGTAAGCACTGAGCTGTATATCCCTGACCCTCATTAGTAAATTATTAACTGCATGTTACTACTTTGGCTTTTCAATAATAGCTGGACTGAAGTGAAAAAATTTATAAGATGACAGTAAATTTAACAGCAAAAGGATTTCTCATATATTCAACTTAACTAGGCCATAGTTATATAATGAGATAACATTTGACAAACTTAAATACATCAGATATTTTTTTCCTTATGTATATATGTATGGATGTTGAACTTTTAGACCCAAAATGTTTCCAGATTCCAGAGATTTCATAATATTTGTGTATGCTTTGCAGGTTCAACCCGCCCGCTCTGATTTCCAAGGTCAAGGTATGCTCCAAATTCTGAAACTTTCTGAGCATTTTGAATTTCAGTTCTTTTGGACTATATATATTCAACTTGTATACTGAATAAGATAAACGGCATTTTACTATTTACTCTGACAGTGTTTTTAAAGTGACAAAACCTGATCAAATCTGATAATGCTGCTCCCTTAAAACTGTTTATGCAGGGCTGGGGAGACGGCTCAGCAGTCTAAAGCACCTCCTTAGGCAAGCTTAGGCAAACACAGGGACTGAGGTTCGATCCTGGGCACCATATGCTGTGCCAACCCTCACAGCAGGCTGACCCAACCACCAAAAGAAAAGAAAACCTTTTTATGCATACCATAGGCCCTTACTAGAAGTGCAATGAAAAAATTATGTGATATGTCTTTTTATAGCTGATAGCTAGTAGTCTATCTTGTTCATCTGTCTTCCTGAGTTGTCAAAAGAATGTGTTTATGTACATATACATCTATGTGTGCCTGTACATACACACAGAAATCAATGTACATAAACAAAAAAGAGACTAAAAGGCTATACACCCAAGTTGTTTGTCTGCGGATGGCAGAAGCTACTTTTTGCTATATCTTCTATATATTTAACATGTAATTGTTTTACGAAGAGAAAACAGCTACAAAGTATAATCTTAAAGAGACAAGTGCTTGAGTAAAATAAATAAGAAAGATAATTAGTTTGAAAAGCTACTTAAACTAAAATGATTTTGTAATTTTTTTTTTCCATTTATGTATTTGGTAAAGGGTCTCACCATGCCTGGACCCAGTCACTGTTTCAGCGCACCATAGGGGTGCAGCATGCAGGACCAGATATCAAATCCTGGTCCCTGTGCTTGCGAAAGCAGGCACTTAGACACCTAAGTTATCTCACTGACCCAATTTTGTAATATTTTGATATAAGATAGCCTATAAAAGAATTTTCACATGTACTCAAGAAAATAGGTAACACAAAGAAAACCAACTAATTCATTGTAAATAAAATGCTGAAAAGTTTATAAGGATAAAAGATTGTAAATCTAATAATCAAAAGGAGAATGAATCAGTACCACCACTACCACCACCATCCCATCTCTGTCTTCTGCAGTATTGCACGTTGGCCCTTCACACTAAGTAACATCCCCAACTCTCACTTTCTACTTTGAGAAAGGGTCTTAGTTACTACATTGTCCATCTTGGGCTCCAACATGAGATTCCCTAGCTCACCTTCTTCATTGTGCTCATGTTCAGAGACTTTTCAGGAGACTAAGTATAGTGGTATAACTAACCAGCTGAAAGAAATTTCACAGCAACCTAATGTTGAGGCAGTAGCATGGCTATAGCTGGAAGCTTTTAGCCAGATTTATATTGAGAATCAACAGCCGAGCAGCATGATTTAAAACACTTTGAGTTTGGCCAGAAAGGAAGCTTCAATAAAGTTGCAGACTACACAGACAGAACCTAGGAGAATCTGATTGCTGAGAAAGAAGAGGACAGTAGAAGAATGTCCCAAGGATAGCACAAGAACCAGCAAGGCTCCAGCTTTTGCAACCTCAAAATTATAGAAGTATAAGTCTTTGCTTTGAGAAGAGAGCTCCAGAGCACCATGTTTCAGAAAGGCCACAGGGTATGGAAACTATCCCGCAGGATTTGTTTCACAGTATTCAGCAAGCCCAACACTTGACTCCTACAGCAAAGAGAAAAGAAAGTCTGGATGCTGCTCCAGGTGGTGGCAGATGTTGGTGTTCTCCATATGGTGCTGGTTTTCAGTTACATGCAGAATACAAAAGTTGTAGAATCAGAAAGCCTTCCATTAGACTTCAGGAGGCCTGTGAAGCCAGGTAATGTGTCCCTAATAAGGCAGTATGTGAAACTGTGAATGTGAAGCCATAGGTGTAGTGGAGACCCCAGAGAGTTGGAGAATTCAGGAACAATGATGATCTCAAGGAAGCTGCAAGAAGTAAGCAAAACTGGCCCAAGAGAGAAGCTGTTAAATTTATAACCTCCAGCAGCACTATAAGAGCAGAGCCACGGAAGCATTTTGAAGGTTATATCTTGATACTAATTGCCCAAAATGCTAGACATGGAATTATGGAATTTAATGTTTGCTCTGTTGGATTTTGGTCTTGTTTTGTTCCCCTTCTTTCTATCTCCCATTGTACCTTTTGGAATCAAAATATTTCTGTTGTGCCACGTATTTAAATTTCTTGGTCCTGAACCCATCCGCCATCCAGTATGACCCATGCGCCTGCCAGGTAAGGACCCTTGGCCCACCTCCATCTTCCACCTCTTCCCACCTGAGTTCCAGTCTCAAACCCATCCACCATCCGACCTGGCCTGTGAACCTGCCAGGTAAGGATCCTCAGCCTGCCTCCATCTCTCAGCTCTTCCCACTGGAGCTCCAGTCCCGAACCCATCCACCATCCCATCCGGCCTGCACGAGCTAGCCAGGTAAGGACCCTGAGCCCATGTCCACCCTCAGACTCCTCAACTCCAGAGCTCTGACTCCACCCACAGTCCCGACCCACAGGGCCTCACAGCAGTCAGGGGCCTAAGCTCCAACTCGCAGCCAAGCATAACTAGAGGGGAACAAGGTTGGGGGATTCAGACCAAACTCCCATAGGCGCTACAGCATCACTTTACGAAAGTACAAAGATCACTGCCATAAAAAATGATGACAACAATGAGTAAGACACAATCACAGGGCACAAACCCACCCCAATCAAATACAGGAGCTGCTACCATGGAAGAAAGTGAGAATCATGCAGCCAAAACTTCTGAATCTAAGGTAGACAACTACAGAAACGTATAGAGCAATCAGATCAGAGATAATATTTGAAATAAAAAAGAAATTCATGAATTAATAAAATTTGAAGTGAAAAAACTGAAGAAACATATAGAAGAAACCAGAACAGAAATAACCCCAGAAAAAAAAAAAGGTATGTCTAAATTAATAGCATCTAAAGTAGGTGAACAAATGCACAAAGGTAAAGAGGAGAACAGAGCAGGAATAATCTCTGAACTACAGAGAGAAAGGATAACTAAAATGAAAGACTTAAGTAATATTAAAGAAGACATTGATAAAAAATTAGAGGAGAATAGAAAAATGATGGATTCCCTGACTGAGCAATATAGGAAAGAAATAGATCGCATGAAACAGTTTCAAAGAGACATACAAGAAAATAAAATCTCAATCACAAGTTGGCAAAACCGTACAAAAGAAAGCGTAGAGTTTCAGATCTTGAAGATACAGTTGCAGCCAGTGAAAAAGTAAGAAAGGATCTCTTAAAAACAACTAGGATACAAGAAAGAATAATTCAACATTTGCAAGATGATGCAAAAATGAACAAAGTGAGATTAATAGGAATCAATGACAAAAGAGTAAATACAAATGATATAAAAAGAATATGGGCAGAAGTAATAGTAGAAAACTTCCCAAATATGAGAAAGCAATTGGACATTAAGGTAACTGAAGCATACAGAACTTCAAATAACTTCAACCCAACTAAAAACACACCCAGACATATAATGGTCAAGATCTCAGAAATTCATCAAAAGAATAACATACTAAAAGCTGCTAGAGAAAAGAAGCAGATCACATTTAAAGGAAAACCCACCAGAATAACAGCAGATTTTTCTTCACAAACAATGAAGTCAAGCAGAGGATGGAGCAGAGTGCTTCAAGTCCTCCATAAAAACAAATTCCAGGCCAGACTGCTATACCTCGCAAAACTCTCTTTCAAGTATGAGGCAGACGTGAAATCCTTCCCTGATGAGGAACAATCAACAATTTCATAACGTCAAAGCCAACACTACACAGTATACTAAAAAAAACTATTTTAGAGAGGGACCAAAACAACCCGAACGCAACAAATGAGAACAGAAAGATCCCATCAACTAGGGCAATCAGTTAAATACATGAGACAAAGTGGTAAACAGTAGTAAATAAAAGTCATGTCTATCATAAGACAATAAATTACAATTATAACCATCAATGTAAATGGACTCAATTCTCAAATTAAAAGAAGTAGACTGGCAGAGTGGATAAAGAAAAAAAACCCAACAATATGCTGTATAAAAGAAACACACTTCACTCATAAGGAAACTCACAGGCTAAAAGTTAAAGGATGCTCTAACATGCTTTAGATGTTACATGCTCTAACACCTCAAAAAGAAGCAGCAGTAGCAATCCTGTTTGCTGACAGTCTAAACTTCAAACCAAGGTTAACTAAATGTAACAAAGAAGGCCACTACATACTGGTCAGGGGAAATATTCAGGATGAAGAGGTAACACTCATAAATATGTATGCACCCAACAGGGGAGCACCAAGTTACATAAGACAAACCTTAATGGACATAAAAAATCTAATATCCAATGCCATAATCTTAACAGGAGACCTTAAACACACCCATATCTGAAAAGGATAGGTCAAGTAGACAAGAAATTAGCAAAGAAGTAGCAGAACTGAAACAGAATTTGGAACAACTGGGCTTAGTGGACATACACAGAGTGTTCCACCCAACCTATTCAGGATACACATTTTTTTCAGCTGCACATGGGACATTTTCTAAAACAGACTATATTATTAGTCCACAGGTCATGCTTAAGTATATGTAAGAAAACAAAAATTATCCCATGCACATTATCTGACCACACTGCAATGATTGGAAATAAATGGCCAAAGAAACCATAAAAACTCTAGAAATACATAGCAATTAAACAACATTCTTCTTAGCAACCAGTGGGTTACAGATAAAATTAAACAAGAAATTAAACAATATCTAGAATTTAATGAAAACTCAAGCAAACCTATCGGAATTTATGGGATGCAACGAAAGCAGTTCTTAGAGGGAAATTTATAGCTTTCAACTCACACATTAAGAAAACAGAACAGAAACAAATTAATACTTTTATGCAGCACCTAAACTGACTGATATGGAAGAGCAAACAGAATCCAAAGCCCAAAGGTGGGAGGATATTATAAAGATTAGAGCAGAAATTAATTCACTAGAGACAAAGGAAACAATACAAAGAATTAATGAATCAAAAAGCTGGTTCTTCAACATTGTGAAGATGGCCATACTCCCTAAATTGTTATGCAGATTTAATGCAATTCCTATCAAAATACCAACAACATACCTCAAAGATTTGGAAAGATCATTCCTAAATTTATTTGGAACCAAAAAAGACCCAGAATTGCAAAGACAATTCTGGGCAACAAAGGTAAGGCAGGAGGCATTACAATTCCTGACCTAAAGTTATACTATAAAGCTACAGTAATAAAATCAGCATGGTATTGGCAAAAAAATAGACC
>PVKN010043270.1:0-10263 GCA_004027915.1 Capromys pilorides | reverse complement strand
ATCTGTTGTGATTCTGATGGACTTATCTTTGAGTCTGATCTGTTTCTTCTCTCTAACAGCTTTTAATGTGTTGTTCTGGTGCTGAATTTCTGAGATATTGATTACTATGTTTGTGAATGTAGATTTATTTTGGTGGATGTTTTTTGAAGTTCTATATGCCTCACCTCTGTATGTTAAATTCTTTTCCTAGGCTTGGAAAGTTTTCTGATACTATTTCTGCAAATAGTAGTTTTATGTCATTTATTTTGACTCCTTTTTCATTGACACCTATCAGTCTTGTGTTGTTTAACATTGTGTCATTTTATTACCTTTAAATTATTATTTTCAGGTCCCTTATTACTTTTAAGTGATCTTTCCAAGTTGCTAGCTGAAATGCTGTCTTTAAGGTCTGAAAGTCTATCTTCAGTTTCCTTCAAACAGTTTTGCCAGCTTTTAATGGAATTTTTAATTTCCCAGATATCTCTGCATATGTGTCATACATTCTACTTCCTTCATACATTGTCCATTCAAGGTTTCCATCATTGTTCTATGCTCCTCTATTTTTTATCAGTGTCTTTTTCAGAAATGCTCAACAATTCCATCATTATGGCTATCATTTGTTTTTTATCTGGGAGATTATTTCTGATCTGATTTCCTCTATATCCATCTGAAGTTATTTCTTTACTTCAGTTGCAATCATTTCAGAGAGTTCAGATGTGTGATGTTCAATTTCTCCATGTTGAGGTTTCCTGGACTTGCTCTGAATTGGCTGGGGGGCCTGAGATTGCATTCTGCACTTTCATTTTGTCATTTTCTATTTCAGAAAAAAATTATTTATTTTGATTTCCATGTTATCCTTGTGAAATTTTGATTGTAAGTAGCTATATCACTACTATCAAAATCAGTCTAGAAGAATCTGCTCTTCAAGAAAATCTTCTATGTGTTGAAGGTTCTTGATTTGTGCCTATCCTGCCTTCCCAATTCATTGAGAGTGAGATATTGATTTCCATTTGTCACTGTCTTCCATCTTTGGGTGTAGGGCTATGGTGAGGTTATTATGCTAGCACTTCCCAATATTATTACCCATGGGCAAACAAGTGGTTAAAACAGATATGATATCCTAGTGACAATAGTGCAAGTAGCAGTAATAATATCATGAAAAATTTAGAAATTGACAAATTTTGGTTAACTATTGGTTTTGTACTTTAGACAATAAGAGCCAAATCTATAGTTATATAAGAGAACAAGTCATGAACTGGGGCTTTATATGCAAATGTTTCCCCTTGTTAGAGAGGATTCATCCTGTGTTCCTCTGCCCAGCCCAGTTGCCAGGTTCCAGGTATTTCACTTCATGTAGGGTGATGGGCCAGGCACCTGGATTCTTCTGGGTAAGCTAGTTGTTTCAAGTGCCTCCATGCAAGTCCTGTTCTTCCAGCTGAGCTCACCTGTCTTTCTTTTTTTCTTTTTTTCTGGTACCAGAAATCAAACTCAGGACCTTGCGCTTGCCAGGCAGGTGCTTAAATCACTGAGCTATTTCCCCAGCTCTGTATTACTTTTAAGACAAAAGATGTAAACAACCAATGCCTATCAACTGAGGACTGAACAAGTGGATTCTTATACAATGGGGCCATAAAGAATGATAAACTTGAGATTTTTATAGGTAAATGGATGCAACTTAAGACTATACTCATAAGTTAAATAAATCAGACTCACATGTGTAAAACATCATATTGTCTTCCTGGTGTGAGGAAACTTAAAGAGTAAATAAGATGTAAAATATATGAAAAACATCGTGAAATGAGAAGAAATTGTTCAAAAGGAAAAAGGAAGCAGAATAAGTAAAAAAGGAAAGGACAGTATAGAAAAGGGGAAAATGCAAGTCAGCCATACTATTAGTGTCACTTAGTTCATTAAAAAGGAAGGTTTCGGGCTGGGGAGATAGCTTTGTGGCACAAGTGCCTGCCTGGCAAGTGCAAGGTCGTGAGTTTGAACCCCAGTCCTGCCAAAAAAAAAAAAGGAAGGTTTGCGCTACTATGAATTGGAGAATTTTATGCCCATATTTCATGTCCTGAGCAACTATTTTAAAGATAACAACGTGTAATGTATTAACAATTATTAGCTTCCTATTATTTTGTCAGGAAATTTTGTTTTACTTTTTCTCCATAAAAATTTTAACAGACAAATGGTGTCAATATATTAGTTTTTTCTAAACTAAATCCTATTCAGATTTAATTGCAGTGCTGGCACTTTGCAATAAATAAAATGTATTTGGGGCTGCAGTTTGAGCACTCTTCTCTAAAATATTTTTCATTGCCTTCCCTTGGGCTATACATGGATCTGAAGTTTGATTCTTTCTCCCCTTCTTGAAGTGATTTATTGTCTTCCCCCATCTTCCAAAGTGAAGATAGGAATAACTCCTACCTTAAACTACTTCACCTGTGCACAGTGGGAGAGCAGCCCATAGTTTGCTCACTGCCAGTGGAATCAGGCCACTAGCAAGTTCTTCCCATCAAACACCAGGACACAGGGAGCTTTAAAAAAGTGATGCCCAGTGTCATAATCAGGGTTTGAAAGGGAAACAATACAGGACACATAATCTATAGGATTATTTTATGATAGTCTCCCAAACAGTCATATACAAAGAAAATATATCCACACACTAAAAACTCAAAAAATCCAGGTGAGGGCCTAGATCCCATGGCAATGCCTGGCATGAGTCTAGCTGAAGACCAAAAGCCCATGACAATGCCTCAGGTAAGTCATGGATTTTTACTGGGAAGGCCCACTTGTCAGCAATGGAAGTTAGAAAGTCTGTACCAGCAGAATGAAGGATCTGTGCTAGCAAGCTGAGGGATTTGCACTGGAGCTAGCAAGTGACACTCAAAGTTAAGACCAGAGGTCCCCTGAAAAGTACCATAGCTATTTTCAGTAACAGTGATGTCCCAAGCTCCTCTGACAATGGAAACAACCAACTCTACATCAGGAAAGCCAGCATGACAAGCTTCTCCAGGGCACTAAACAGTGTGCCATCTTTTCCCCCAGAGCCAGGAAGTGATGCTCAAAGAAGGATCAGAGCTCTCTCAATGTCAACTACAGTCATTCTCAGTGACAACAAGGTCCCAAGCTCCTTCAATGATGAGAACAGCTGCATTCCTATCAGGAAAGCCAGCATGACAAGCTCCTCCAGGAGAACCAACAGCCCCATGAGAACCAAAAGCTCCCTAACAGAACCTCCTCCTTCTTCTCCAGTTCTTTATTTTATTGGCAACAATCCTCAGGTGGGACCTTTATACGCAGCTCCACACTGATTCAGTTCAGCTGAGTGTTACAAACTGCCCACCAGTTGTCACCACACTCAGCAATTTGGAGAGGTGGTGGCCAGTGTAGCTCTACATTCATTTCCAACCCATGACCTTGTGATTTTCTTGTCATGTATCTCAGACCCATGCCTTAAAGACATTCAAGTTTTTCTTTTGATCAATAGGAAAGCATTTGTTTTAGCTGCATCCAGCTCCCTCCACATGGGTCAGTCTTGTGAAAGAAGCAGACAGGAGCCCACAGCTAGCATGCTATGGCCAGCAGCAGGCCATCAGATAAGGCACATGGTCTGTCTCTCCCTTCTGTCTTCAGAAGGAGAATATGGATCAACAACTGAAAGAAGGCCAGTCCTGCATCAGGTACAACTCAAGTCTGAGCTGGGCATGGTGGCACACACCTGTAATCCAGGTACTCAAGAGCCTGAGACAAGGGGATAATTAGGAGTTCTAGACCAGCCTGGGCTGCAAAGTGAAGTCAAGTTCAGATTGAACTGCACAGTGAGACAATGTCTCAAGAAGACAAAACAACAACAAAACTGAAGTCTGGGCAAAGTGTGTCCAGCAGGTCATCAAAACAGTGCAAGGATGCGCTGACACCTCCAACCACAGGTCCCTTTTTCTCTTGGCTAAATGAAACCTGATAATAAAGGCAACACTTGTACCTTTAAGTTTAGTTTACAGGTAGCATTATTTTAGCTACCATAGACTTCCAGAGCAGCACAGCTGTGAACTTCCAACAGAAGGCAATGAGTTTGAGCATTCTCAAGCACACATGGTACAATTGCCATCTCCAAAGTAATAGATATATCCGCCTCCCACAGTTTCCTTGTATACTTTTTCTTTTTGTCTTTTTGTGTGTGGTAAGAACACTTAACAGATCTATGTTCTTAACCAATTCTGAAGTGGACAATGCAGAATTGTTAACTGTAGGCACTGCATTGTGCAATATGTCTCTAGAGTGCATTCAGCTAGCTTAATGGAAACTTCACACTTGCTGAGCAGCAACACCCCCTCCTCACTCCCAGCCCTGGTGACCACTGTGGTGATCTCTGCTTGTGTGTTTGACCATTAGCAATACCTCATGTGCATGGATCAGACAGTACGAGTCTATTTTTGTGCCTGGATTAATGGCCACTCTTGCAGGATACTGGCAATCATATCAGTGAAATAGTTTGTTTTTGTAAAGTCTTCTGCAGAACAATACTAAATTTATCCATTTGAAATTATTTCAGGGCTCTCAAAATCCCTCTGACCTGCCAGGCAAATACCTTTCTTTTGACTTTCTGGACCATCAGTCTTATAGTTTTGACATTTCTTGCATTGCATTGGCTGTTCATGCACACTGATTTCTCTCCTCCAGGCACAGTGGAGAGCAGACTGACTTCTTACCCAGTATGTTTCCAGCCTCCTAGTTGGTGCTTAGCAAATGTGTGTGTGTTTGTGTCTGAGGAATGGTGGTGGGGACTACAGTTGCTATTTGCAAACCACTTTCCTGCACATAACCTCAACCACATAAGATAGCAGCAGTTGATATGACTGTTTATCCCAACTCACAGACAAAACAGGCTGAGAAAGACTAAGAGGTCACTGCAGGGATACAGAACTGAAGTGTGGGGTTGGGTTGGGAATGCACATGGGTTACCATATTACCTCCAGGAGACCAAATTCCCTTTCACAAGAAGTCAGTGGAGGGCTGTTATCATCAAGTATCTCCATTTTGCAAGTTAATGGAGAGTTAGAAATCTCAAAGGTAGTAAGAGACATGGCCCAGGGGTCCTGACCATCTCAGTAGTTTCCAACCTGCCCACTCAGGGGCTCCTTTGGCCTCCCTTTCTTCCCTAGCCTCACCTCTGGTGCTCCCTCTACTTGGACCACTCTAACTAGCACAGGTGCACAGAAGTGTTATCTGCCCTTGTGGCATCCTAAGTTCCATTAAGAGGCATCTAAAGCCCATCCTCGTCGTGATGGGTCCCTGGGCTCACCCGAGTCACACACTTGCTTTGGGTCCCACAGGTGATCACCACCTTGCTGACAGAGCTGCAGGCCCTACAGCACTCATCCCTGTGCCTATTCATCCTGTTGACCTTCAGCTGAGTGAAGCCAGTGGCTCAGTTAAACTCTAGGTCAATGCTGGCTCACAGTCTGGACCAAACTTAAAGGAACTGGGCATCTCATGCTTTGATGCTGGGAATGGAGACTGACCCAGCCTTTGTAAAGGGAAACTTGGTGATTTGGAAATATATGGCAAGAGCCGTAGAAACGTGCATGGCCTTAACTGGAATTCCTGTCTTACAAATGTATCCTGAAACAATCATCTGTGCTGTGCCAGGACTTATGTTGAAGGACAATCAAGGCATTATTGTTTATGACAGAAAAGAATTGAACTCACTCTGACTGGCCAACAATAGGGAACTGCGTAGAGCAATTTTAGTTCACCCAGACTAGGAAACACTAAGCATACATCACTGCACACTGCATTACAGAGGAAGGAAGACTTGGGTAAATGGGAAGTGCTACTGATGTAGGGCAAAATATTATTCACATAAATATTTTCAAAGCAAATATAGGGGCAGGGAGATAGCTTGGCAGTCTAAGCACCTGCCTGGAAAGCACAAGGACCCAAATTCCACCTCAAGTATCTCATGACTTTTTATTTTTTTACTTTTAATAAGAAATAACATTGAGACAGTTTCAAAATACATTAACAGGACAGTCACAATAATTGATACAATGCATATTGTTGTCTTCATAGTCATTGTTCAGAGTATGTGATGCAGACATGATAACTCTTCTAAACACTATTGGTAAAAATATTTCTTCTCATTGAGCTAAGAGAAAGTAGTTGTATACATAGAACAATATTCCATGGTAGTAGTGGGTTATTGGCAGAACTGACGATGTCTAAGCTGTTGGCTTGAGCCTTTTACAGCTCAGCATACTAATCTGGCTTTACTTTTTATGTCTTGTGGTTAAACTTTTCTACTGGGTGGTTAAGTCCAAGTTAAAGCAAGACCTATATAACAAAACATGTAATTTTCGTATCTGACAAGGTCAGCCAAATCTCCTCAGGATTTACCTTGAAACCATGCACAGCATTTTGTAGAACTTTTATCAATGTCAGCTGTCTGGATGAGTCACATCCATTGCTTGACCAGTTTGCTCTCTGTGAAAGCCTGAAAGAATGCTTTCTCTCTAGGTGACTCTCCTTAGGCACATGATACATCATCAATCCCTTTCCTCTGTAACCCTATAATCTCTTTGAACAGAACATTTGGGACACCACTGAGTCATAGGATATTACAGTACAGGTTCTCTTATGTCCTGAGTCCTCACTGACCTTGAAGGGCTAGGGCCAAAATATTGGCTATCCTTGTAACCCTTATTTTTTTCTAATTTTATGGTCTGCAAACTTAGGTTCTTAACCCTCCAGAAGAGAAGCTTAGTGATACTATTACTCTATAACATAGGTATTTGAACTTATCATCACTGTCTTTCTAAATATTAAATGCCTTAGGCTTAACATGGAGCCGGTATTTTCCATCAATCATTGATATTCTAATAAATCCCTATAGAATATGATTTAAAAAACTGTTACACTTTTTTACACAGAAATTTAGAAATCTAAGCATATACGAAATTGTAGCAGGTCAATCCTATGGCATTTTTCCTTGTCTCATATATCCCATGGCTTGCTGACCCAGAAGTGCCTGCCCCAGAACTGGGTGTGGTGGCACAAACTTGTAAACCCAGTACTGGGGAGGCTGAGACAGGAAGATCACTATAAGTCTGAGCTGCATAGTGAGACCCTGTATCAAATAAATAAGTGCTAATATATACAAATGGATCCAGATGCAAATGATTCCACTTAGGAGTCTTTGACTTTGTGATGTAAATGCTGTACATGTCAGTGAAACTGCTCTTTATAGTTGAGTTTTAACCCTTTTCCAGGCTAGCAATCTCCTCTCTTGTGAGATCCGGGCAGGGAGCCACACGATCATGGGGAGAAAATAAATAACACCACACAGTGTGCAGTGCTGCAAGCCGTGCTGTGAGCTAGGTCAGTGTCTTCAATGTATCTTGAATTGTGTTCTTTTCTCCACCTTGCAATGAGTATATGAGGACACAGCCTCAGTGGAAGAGGAGAATTACTTGTACATGAATATGTATAAAAAGTTTAAATTATATACTGAAAGTTTTGATATGGCACTACAGACATTTTTTTCTAGTTTCTTTTTGCTTTTCCAGATGTTCCAAATTTTCTACAGTGAAATATTTTGAGATGAGTAGGCAATGACGTTTATACTACTTTGTTAGCCAACAAGACATTTTTCCTTTGGGAAATTTTGGATGTTCAATCTTTATGAAAATGTATATTTGATCCTTGTAACAGCATAACAAAAAAAAAAAAAAAAAAAAAAAAAAAAAAAAAAAAAAAAAAAAAAACACAACACTAAGACAGAAACAAAACCAGCCTTGATCCTTCTGTCTAGACATTGGACATGGGCTGTAATACACTTTTATAATGAGAAAAAATTTAAACATTACTTTTAAAATGATTAAAATAGAAGTTGACTGAAACTTCATGGGAATTTGTGCTAAAGAACTTCAGGAAGACTTCCTGGAATCCAGGAACCCAGAGAGACCACTCTCAGGAAAATGTGTCCAGTTCCATGAACTCTGCCGTAGAACAGAGAAGAGGATTTCTCCAGGGGAAGAATACACAAAGTCCCTACATGCACCCAAGAGTTCTGCCTGGGTTCTGCATAACCTGAAGCATTGCTTGGAGCCATAAATGCAGGGATGATTCTACTCTTCCTCAATATCTTTGTCTCTGGGTACAGTCATTGAGAGGTAGACAGATCAGGTCTCAGCTATATTCTCCTCCCCAAGGTCTCCTGGGAAGGAAGCCCTCCTCTTCTTGAGGCATGTCTTTCCCCACCCTAAAGAGCTTCCGAACCAGCCTAAAGGATATTAGGGCAACTGGTGCCCAAAAAAGTGGCCAGTGGCTGTAAGCAGATGTGTCGGGTAGGACACAGAAGTACACTTCTTAAGAAGAAGACAGTGATGTGTACCATTGGCTGCTCAGCCTTCAGCTTCCTGGTCAGAATGTGGCTGTGATGAGAGGAGCTCTAGAAACCCTGTAGGACCAGAAGACAAGCTTGGCAACAGGGAGCTTCACTCCACAATTGGTGTCTGCCAACAGATGCAGGGATAGGAATCTGGAAAACCCACACAGTGGAACATTATTAAGCCCTATAAGAAAGAAACTCTGTTATCTATAACAATGTAGGTGAACCTGGACACTATTATATTATATGAAGTGTCCAGGCACACAAAGGACAAATAGTGCCCAGTCTCATGAACCTGTGGAATCAAAACAGGCAAGTTGTTAAGAACTGGATGCAAGGGTGAGGTGATGATATAGGCAAAGGGGAGAGGTCAGCAAGGGGGAACCATGTTTTAGGAGAAGTGAGTTTCTGAGATCTACCCTATGAAGTGATGTTTATTGTTACTAATGTGCTATAAATTTCAAAGTTGCTTTTAAAAAATAGATTTAGGGGCCGGTGAGATAGCTTAGCAGACTGAGCACCTGCTTAGGCAAGCACAGGGTCTGGGGTTCAATCCCCAACACCACACACCATGCCAGCCATGCCCCCAGGGAAGACTAAACCAGCAAACAAATCCTGGCATGGTGGTGCAAGCCTGTAATGCCAGCGCAGAGGTGGCTGAAAACAGAAGGGTCGCTATGAGTCTGAGCTGTGTGGTGAGACCCTGTAACAAACAAATACATTAAAAATAAATAAATAAATAAATGAAAAATATAAAGTAAGTTAAAATATTTTCACTACAAAAACTGCCCAGCAGGTAAGTTGATGACTATGTAAATTAGATTGACTTAAGCATTCCACAATATGTCTATGTACGTACGTGTATATGTATGTGTGGATCGAAAAACCACATTATGTCCCACAAGTATACATCATTATTATATTTCAATTTAAAAAATTTAAAATGGAGATGAAGTTCTGCTTTGCATGTCAACTTAGCTTTCAATACAATGAGGCTGCAGCTTGAATTTAGCAACTGTGGCTGGTGTACTCTATGCCTTCTCTTAGGAACCCCAGGGAGAAGCTGTGGGTTCAGGGCACCACTAGATCTCTTTCAAGAAATATATACCACTGTGATGGTGCAAAAGGACTTTGCTCAGCAGGAGGAGAGGGCAGCTGCAAGGTGGACTCAAAAATGTATGCTCAACCTCTGATGCTTTGTGGTCGTGGCTGCTGTTGGGGCAAATTTTCCGGTGCTGATTTGGTGTAAGCTTGGCTGGCACATGTGGTCAACCTAGGCCCATACGGTTCATATCTACCACCAATAATGCAGGCAGACAGGCTGTGTGCCTCAAAGCACTCATGTACAGGGAACTTGTAACCCTAAGAAAGCGACCCCACATAGCTAGGATGAGGGATGAATAGTCCCCCAGACCCTGCTGGCCCTGGAAGTCCCACTCACTGTCAGAGCTGCAATTAGCTTCCAAGGCCTTTGTAACCTCCGTGGCTCTGAACAAGGCTATGCGGGTAGATTCTAGGTGAAGGGTTCCATGGCAATGACGAGGGAGCAGTGTGGTCACCATGACACAGAACTTAAAGCATGACACAGAACTGTCTATGGCTCACACTGCCTTTCTAAGTTGTGGTGGCTTTGTGCGCAGTGCACCCCAAGGGACTTCAAACTTCCTTCTTCCCAGAGTTCTTCAGTGCATCACATCTAGCTTTGGGGAAACTGGAGGACAGGATCACAGAACCTTCAGGATTTCAGAAAGACTGCTGAAATGTCTGTTTGCTAAGGCTTCTGTCACAGACGAGCATGGGCTCAGTTGCTTAAAGTGCAGTTACTGATTGCATCATGGTTTTGGAGGACTTTCAAATTCAAAGCATAACTGAGCTTGTTTCCTCCTGAAGCTGAGGCA